>JABUQX010019755.1:0-10000 GCA_015478945.1 Trachelipus rathkii
AATTTGGTTGTAGAGGAACGCAAACAGAGCCGATCGGGAGTAGTTCCCCCTTCGTTCACCTCAACTATACAGGATATACGAATGAAAGTTGGATCATTAGTTCGCTTGGATGCTAAGATTCACGGTACGCAACCTATTGATGTTTATTGGTTAAAAGGAGGTCAGAAAATACAAGAGGACAGCCGGCGTAAAATGGTTGTTGAAGAAGGTGTAAATACTTTGTTGATTTTGGAAGCTGTTGTCGATGATACAGGCTCTTATGAATGTGTTGCTCTTAACAAGGCAGGTGAAGCTCGTTGCCAAGCAGATGTTGCTATAACCGGTGATTCTACCCCCGCATCAACGCCATCTGCTCCAAAGGGAACCAAACAGTCCCCTACTATTATTGAAAAAATAAAGGGACAGATTGTTCAGGAAGGACAATCAGTACGTTTTGAGTGCGTCGTCACAGGAGAGCCAAGTAAGTCGGAATTAAATATTTTACTGCTTAAAAATAATGAATAATAATAAATAAATTTCAGCTAAATCTAAAAAAAATCATGAAAGATTCCTAATATATATATATATATATATTATATATAATATATTAATATATATATATTATACTAAATATATATATATATATATATAGTATATATATATATATATATATAATAAATATATATATACTATAAAATTTCTGTATTTTATATATATTATATATACACTATTATATTAATATATATATATATATATATATATATATAAATATATATATTATAATATATATATAATAATTATATATAAATATATATATATAATATATATAGATTATATATATATATATATAATATATATATAATATGACACATAATTTAAAGAAAGACCAAATATAATGTTTTTTAGTTCATTATTTATTATAAAATTATATTGATATCTAAAAACTTTAACTATTTTTTCTTTAAATAATAGATCGAACATTGTTATTTATTTTTTCCTTTACAATATTTAACTTTAAATTTAATTTTTTTTTTAGAAATTTAAGTAAAAAGGTTTTGATTTATAATTAAAAACGATTAAAATTTGTAAATAATAATAATTATTAGAAATAATAATATCATTATTAATAATAATAATATAATAATATAATAATAATAATAATAATAATAATAATAATAATAGATAATAATAATAATAATAATAATAATATTTTGTATCTTCATTTCCAGCACCAACTTGCTTCAGTGGATGAAGGCAACCAAGTATTAACCAAGCAAATATTTCACCATGAGTGCCGACGAAGGAAGATACGTCCTCAAGATCACTGAGGCTTTCCCAGAAGATGAAGGCACCTACAGATGCATTCTCAAAAACGCGGCAGGAAAGGTAATTTAAATGTAAGATTTTTATTTTTAACTTGTGGAAAAAGTATTAAATGTAAAATTTTCTTATTAATAATATGTATAAAAATCTTTTTAATAGGCAAAGTTTATTTAAATAAAATTATAAGATGAAACGAAAAAACTGAAATTGGGCTTAAAAATAAAAAGATTTCTATTGCAAAGGTAATAAAATTGGCTTATTCCACCCATTCTGCGCCTATATATTATTCATTATTGCAGGTATTAGTGGATTATACTTATTATTATGTATTAATTATTATATATTATTATTATATGATTATTTGATTATTATTTGATATTTTAATAATAACAGAATAATAATAATAATAAAAAATAATAATAATGTAATTGATAAAATTATAAAAAATAATAAAATTATATCATAATAATTAAAAGAATAAATGAAGAATGTAGTAATAAACAATATAATAATATATTAAATAATTGAGAGTAATAATAAAATAATAATAAGGTAGGATAATTACATAATAGAGTGAATATATAATAATAATAATATATAATAATAATTATATAATGAATATCTGTTTGTTTTCAGCCAGGTGAACTTGAGAGCCCCCTTAAAAGTGAGTGCCCAAAGCCGCCCAAGTGCAGGTGAAGTGCCCTCTCACCGCTGGGTTACTCCAAGATGAAGGGCATTACGGTGCAAGAGGAGAAAAACATGCACCTTTACGACCACTGTGTCCTTGAAAGCCCCATCCCCAAGATTTCAAATGGGTTTATGTGAAGGACCGATCCCCAGTCACTCAGACTTTGATGGTAATGTAGACATTGAATATATATATAATATATATATATATATATAATGGTTGATATATAATAATATAATATATGATATATATAATCATATAGGTATATATATATAGATATATATTGGATAAACGATAGATTTGGAAAGGCGCAAGTATGATATGTATTGATAGTAAAATACCCCTTTCAAGCATTTCACCCTGCTGGGAATCGAAGCTGGACCCTATAAAATCATCATAATTATCAATTTGGTATAGAAATAAACAAATAATATATATTATATATATAGTATATATATATATATATATAATATAGTATATATATATATATATATATATATATATATATATATATATATATATATATATATTAAAATATTTTTTTTGAATATTTATTGTAAATTATTAATAATATTTGTAAAACCCAATGGTAAATAGGTGTTTTTGTTAGTATCATTTGGATTATTATTTCAGTTGAAATAAATAAAATTAAAAAAAAGTTTTAAATTATAAAAAATTTCACAAAAATAAAATTAAAAATAAAAATTATTACAAAAAATTTAATAAAAAAATAATACAAGAAGTGGATAATGTCTAAATAATAAATACAAAAATGAATAAATAAACCAGTTTATTTAAATATTTGTCAGTTCCCTTTTATTATGTTTAAACTTTTATAAATTAAAATTTATGTTCAAAAAAGGTAAAAATTGTGAGAGAATAATAGCAACGTATTAGATTGTTATTCGTATAATAATAATCGTAATAATCATTTTTAAATTAACTGTAACTATATATATATATATAATTATATATATAAAATATATTATATATATATTTATTATATATATAATAATATATAATATATATATATAATATATATATATATATATAGATATATAATTAATATATATTATATATTTTAATAATAATGTAATAGTACATTAAAATATTATATATATAAAGTATATAGATATATATAAAAGAAATGTTATAAATATATTAATAATATGAAAGGTAGTATTATATAATTATATATATTTAATCAGATATATATATAGAATAATATTAATATATTAATATATTATTAATATAACTATATATAATAATATATATTGAATATATATTAATAATATTAATATTATATATTAATTAATTGAAAATATATATAAATAACTTTACTTTAATAAAAATGCTAAAACTAAAACCGTTTTTTAATAATCAAGTAAAGTTGATAAATGTTTATTTTTAGCTCAATTTATTATGTAATCTCATATACAGATGTATTATTTAGTTAACTTATCTCATCCACTTGATAGTTCGTCTATCTCTCTCGTCTCTCTACTCTCTCTCTCTCTCTCTCTCTCTCTATCTCTCTCTCTTACCTCTCTCTCTGGTTCCCTACTACATGCTACTTACTCTTCTTGTAGCCTTGCTCGGTGACTCAGTCCTCATTGCTCTCTCACTACTCCTCTGCTCTCTCTCGTCTCTTTTTCCAATAGAGCCATACATTTCCCGTATGTGTGCGCGTCTGTTGGTCTGTGTCTGTGTCTGTGTCTGTCTGTCTGTCTCTCTCTCTCAACACTAAGAGGAGTGGGTATAGTTTGTTGTTCTCCGAACTTGCTCCATTCCATGGTACGATCCATTTTGTCTATGCCTTTCAACTTTGACATTTCCATCATGCTGGAAGCGGAAGCATGCGCGCATTCAGTCTGTGTCGAAGAAGGGAAATCCCTACCTCTCAATCTGCCTTTACCTTCGTACTTTCCAAGGTTTTCGAATCTGTCCTTACCAGGAAGATTTGGAAACAACTTAAATCCTCCATCCATATCTCCGATCGCAGTACAGGCGCTAATGAGTGCTTTGCTTGTGGTCTTTTCCTTCTTACGGGACCCTTGGGGTCACGTTTTCGGTATTTTAGTGAATCCTTTGCTTTAGCGCTGGACGTATTGAAAGCCCAAGATAAAGAGTCCAACACAAAGCTTTGATTTCTAAACTCTTTCGAGATTATCCTTCTCTCTAATGTCTTTTCTCTTCGTTCTATAGAAGAGTTGTAGAAGGTCATCGTTCAGATTTCAAATCTATTAACGGCCGGAGTGGTTTTTTTTCTCTCCCTTATCCACTTCTATGGCACTTTTTTTTCTCTCTCTCTTATCCACTTCTATGCCAACGACTCCACCCTCCAATTAATTACTTCTTTCATTTGGAAATAATCCACCCCCTTCCGAAAGCAAGTAACTTTTCATTCAAGGACTAAAACCTTCGTCTGACCTAAATATTTTTGATCAACCTTCAAGTCATTTCGATTTCGACAAGTGGTATTTACTCGTTATTCGCATATATCGAAGTCCGTGGGTTTCTTTCAAATGCCAATAAAAAAACAAACGGAAAGAGAAACAGTTAAACGCTCGAAATCTACGTTTTAGTGGTCGCCAGATTCGGATGAAAAGGATAAATGACAATCAAATATCACAAATTCGAGATGGTTTTGGTTACCTGGCGGCTGATCTTGTAACTGCATCAGGTATAGCCAGAAAACCATAAATCGTAAAAAAAAATAAAAAATAATAAGTTAAATAAAGCAAAGAGAAAGCCTGTTATAAATTATTGAGATAACGTTTTAGCTATGAGCAAAGGCCAGAGAATATTTTTTTTTTAATAAAATAGATGAACTTAGAAAATATAATTTTAAAATTTTGTAATAAGTAATAAATTTATGCAAAGCTAAAGTTTTTTCCCCTCCCTAATCTCTTTAACATGTCTCTCTCACATTCATTTTGCATGCAAATTCTAAAGGAAATTCAAAAGTATCTCAATTTTCAATAACCGGGATAAAGGGAACCCGCAGAATTCCAAAACTTGCGCATGCCAGTACCCTTAGAAATCCTGTCTGGATCTTGCCTATTCCTCGGACTCTCCCCTTTTTTTCTAACGTTTCTTTAGTCGTACTTCAGTTCGGGAGTCCTATCTCCATTTTCAGTCAATGTCTAGGATTTTCTTCCATTTCTTGTTTGAGAATAAGTCTGGCAGATCTTTGGCCTGCAACATAGGCCATAGTCTACTGAAGCAAATAGTAGGCAAATGTGTAAATAATAAAGAGTGTAATTCTTATCGATTGCAACCCCATTGATGAGACTATTGGAAGCAATTCTAGAAAGGCACCCTCATGGTTTTATTATTGCATTCATAATGTTTCATATTAGTTATATGTATTATTATTAGTATTATATATCCTATTTCATCATTATATGCGATTGATCATCTATTATCTATTATGTAGGTTATGAGTTAATTATGTACTTATGTATTCTTTTCGTTATTGTGCTGTTGCTGTTATTTATTGTATATCTATGTTTTAAGGTATTATTATCTACGGTTTATCTTGAAGAAACTATTTACTATTAAATTATTATTACTTCATTATTAGTTGTATTAGTTATATGATTATTAGTTATTATTATTTATCTCTGTATGTTTGTTGCTGTTTATTGTTTGTTGGTACACTTATGTCCTGTAGATCGGGGTATTTTTTGGAAGTATTACGATGTATGCCGTACAACTTATAGTGTACGAAGATGTCGTGCTAATAATTCTGATAAGCTTTTTAAATCAAAAAAAAAAAAAAAAAACACTAAAAAATAATAAGAAACCGAATTCGGAATATTGGGAACTGAAAAAGATGGCGCAATGATGTGTTTTTGTCCAATGTGGAAGTTTTTATGGCGCTCTGTGAATCTGTATACTAAGGAACCAGAAGCTTTTATAAAATTTCTTGCTAGAGCCAGGTCACCGCAACACTGGCTTTAACACTTCAATATGAGTATATAATATTATAAATAGGTTGTAAGTATAGTACTATGTATAGTTAGTACTTCTGAAGTGATACTGATAGCGAGTGATCACTAGTATAGTATAGTACCGTTATATTATATACTATCATCATATACGTAACTATCTACAAGCGTAGTATACATTATTATATAGTATATATATATGAGTATATACTTATAGCTGAAAAAGTGAGTATGTATATATATTACAGAGTTCTACTATATATATATATATATGTTATGTTTAGGGTAGTATTTATATTGATTACTATACTAGCTAATATCTTATAGACTAGAGGATCGGTCGACATCTAAATATAGTATTAGTAATAATATAACGTATAGTATTATCTAGACTTTAATCTGAGCACAGTACGAAATAATAAGATTCAGTACGATTGAAATTTATAAGTAACTTTTCTTTACAAATATACAGACTTTATGTGAGAGTGCGTATCTTGTCGGTAATGTTTCAACAGGGGTTATATATCAGGGCAACCCTTGTGCACGAGTTTGCTCGCCGCGCCCTGAGTTATAGCTATATATCATATATAATTAGACTATTTCTACTATATTATATATATATATATATTATATAGATGATACCTACTATATATGACCTATATACTATGATATAGCTGATATAGTAATAGTTGCTCATCCGGTACTCATTTTCTATTTGACTTTTCATGGTTGGTTGGGAGTCGGGGAGTCGATTACGTAAGAATGTTTAAGAAGACCGATTCCGTTAAAAATTATGATTTGCTGTAATTCGGACTCGAAAAAATAACTCATTTTTTTCGAACCACAATCTGGTCAACTTCTTTTATGTAAAAAGAATTGTAAATATGTTAAAACGAGAATCTATCATTTTTGTCAATAGGTTGGCAAGCTGAGCTATTGAAGTGTTTTGTTTTTTGATATGCTTTTTTCTTAATTTTCTTGTTTTACATCGTTAATCATTTAAAGTAAAAAATTTAACATCACGTTAACCGGTTTGACTATCAATATGTGTCATCATCCCGTTCGGACATTAAGGTATGTCCATATATATATCTATATATATAGTATATATAAACTATAGGTGACTATATATGCTATAGTACTATATATATATCTATATAATATATATATATTATATATATATATATATATATAGTATTAGTATATATATATATATATATACGTATATATTAGTATATATAGTATATAAATATAGTATCCACATCTTCAGACCTTTAACGTTCTTTTTTCACTTTTGCCTTTTTCATCTTTTTTTCTTCTTTTTTTCTTTTTTTTTTTTGTGTGTGTGAGGAAAAATTGTAAATTGAGGACACGTCGGTTACAGTTTCTTCGCTTTAAATATCATCGGTAGCTTTTGCTCTAATAGTTGTCAAAATCAGATACAATTGTTCCTCGCGATTAAAATATCTTGTATGAGTTATCGAAGAGTAGTTTTATATGCTATAATATGTGTTAATGTTAACTTAATTACGGCGCGTGAACAACATCTTGGAGCTAATGACCTTGAAGTTATAGCAAAAGCGTGGTGTTCTTATTTGTTTACAGAAAGGATAGTTTTTGTAAGTTCTATCACATTGGGTGAAATACAAAGACTTGTTGGAACATTGCTCTTTGTTTGTCATTGGATACTCCGAGCTCACATTTGAGTGGAGCATGTTTTTTTTGTTTTTTACTTCTCGCTGACATTTCTGATATTTTAACTCTGTACAGTATCTGAATCATATTATTTTTACCCATTTTTTAAAACCATCGTAAAATATGCCAGTAAGCTAAATATTTTGTGTTAGTAGTTGTAGGATGTTATAATATGCGTGTATTTATAATTGACCCTTATGATACGTCGTTGTCAGTGGTTTAGAAGAATTATAAATTTAAAAAATTCGTTAGAACGAGTAACCTCAAACCCTAATTATGCCATCAAGAACTGAAACTATGCAATTGAAATATTTGACTACTGTATCCAGGAAGAAACATGGGAGCGAAACAAGACGGTACGAAATGAAGTGGAACTCCGATCGATTGTTGAGATATAAGTAACACTTTACTTGCAAAATTTTACTGATCGAAGACAGAGTATAACGAGAAAAAAAATCCTATTAATGATGAATGCTTAATTATTAAAAAAAAAAGTGAAAGTTGCAAAGAGAAGGGCGAAAGAAAGGTGGAGTGGGAAAATTATATTATCAGGAAAGAAGTAAACTGTTTTGGAAGGAAACAAAGAAGGTTCGAAATAAGAGAAGGAAAAGTAGTTCTTATTGTTCAAAGACTTTGGAAGGGAATGTAGTTCATGATGATACAAAGTCGAGGAGAAATGGAGAATGTTTTAGGAATTACTAAATTATGAAAGAGTAAAAGAGGAGGAAAAAGAAGACAAATTAGGGTAGAAAAGAATATTAATGAGTAAGAGATTTGGAATGAAGATGTGAGACATATTGCAAAGAATGAAAACGAAAACCGGAAAATCATCAGGTTCGGATACCGTACAAGTAGAAATGTTAAAAAAAATTGAGGTAATATTAAAGTGGCTGATAAGATTATTCATAGTTTGTTTTGAAAGGGGCAAGGCACCACTAAATTTCTAAGATTCATGTCTTACTCCAATTCCAAGATTGACAAAAGGGAATGTTCTAAAATAGAAATACGTTTATTGTATGGTAAATTGTATGGACGAGTGTTAATATAAAAGTTAAGAGTAGTATGGATAAACATATTGGGGAAGAACATTGTGATTTTAGGGATGGTCAAAGATGTGTGGATTTGGTGTTTACCCTGAAAATACTGGCAGAGAAATGCTCAGAAAAGAGGATAAAATTTTTGTGCTTCCTTGATTTAGAAAAAGCATACTGCATAATTTAAAAAGGGAAGTTGTGGAGAGGATTGGAAAGTAATGAAGTAAATGGAATGTTATTAAATCCGATTTAAATATTTTATAAGAACAGTAGAACGTGCGTTAGGATTAAGAAGAGGAAAAGAGAGTCGTTTAACGTAGGTGTGTGCCTGAGATAGTTGTGTATTGTGTCTTTGGTTATTCAATACCTTTTTATGAATATTGTAGTTAGGAATATGGATAGAGATAGGAAAGGAGGTGATGTATGTACACAATGGTTATTAGGATATCTGCGTTCTGCTGTTTGCTGACGATACCATGTTGGTGGCTGATTCAAAAGAATAACTGTGTGACTTAGTGTTTTAAGTTTGAACGTCTTTGCCAAGGTACAGTTAATCCTGCTAAATGTGAAGTTATGAAAACTAGTTGCAAGGCTCAAAGAAGACGAATGTCAATTTGTGTTGGAAAGCATAAAGATGGATGGCTTAAGCTTATTGGAAACGTAAACTAGAGTGTTTAGGTGCGTAGGAATGGATATTGCGGTTTTTGGATGAAATGAAGGAAGAGGTTCATAGGGTTGCGGAGAATGAAGGGAATGTTAAGTAATCAGAAGGGTTACATACACGTTCTGGAAAACTTGTAAGGCCGGCCTGCACTGTACTGTCGAGTCTCCCTAGGATCCACAGTTCCTATATAAGCTAAGGTATTCCTCTCATTCGGTCATCTTTCAGTTCACTTCGCCATGGCTTCAGACGATGTGTTAGGTTTGAATACCCAAGTAAAACTTATGAATAGAAAGTTTATGGTGTCAAAAACAGTTGAGAAAAAGAGGACTTGTTTTCTCATAAAGCTCCTCACAGAATTGAAGTTTTCTACTAAAAATTGGCACAACTTTTACAGGATGAATTTCTCTCAATTTTTCTATTAATGTTGTGTAGGTGGATTCCTTTCTCGTACTATCATGAAATTCTTTAGATTTCATGTGCCATAAATAGGTATGGTACCCTTTCTTATATTTCAAGAAATTTCTCAAGACATTGCTGACGGAACGTAATCCCTTCGAAGCAAACGAAGTGAGAGATGCCTCGAACCTGGCCTTTCATCGTACTACACACCTTCCGGTTGAAATGCGCAGTTCAAACCTGCACAAACAGACGAGCAATTTTTCGT
>JABUQX010019755.1:15000-17500 GCA_015478945.1 Trachelipus rathkii
CTGCAGTTCCTTTCACCCGATCTTTCACTACTTCTATATCCTGAGCCTCTTCTCGAATTCTGGCTATAAAACTATCATCAGTAATATTCACATATTCTTCCAGTCTTGCAAGGCTCGAAAGAAAAAAGTATCTCTTGACCAGCAGTATTCTCTTCTCTTCTCTATTTTAATCGACAAAAATCTCTTATCAACACCAGCATAGGATGCAACGTTGGTGTTGCTATCAACGAAGAGCAAAGAGAAACCAATCCAGCGTTTTTCCGAAGCGGTCGCTAGCATAGTTTTGACTGCCTTTCTTCAGCCTTAAGATCTGTATAGCTTTTCATCAGGCTTTATTTTTGCACTTCACGACGGTTGTAAATCATTCTGACAACAAAAATAGATAAATACAGGGAAGTTACGTCTAATTAAAAACCATTTAGAATGTTTCTCTAAAATATGTACCTGACAGTACATTTTGTGGTGTTTTTGTTAGTACATTGTACGTTACAACCTCACTCATGTAACTTCTTTTCTGGAACCCACTGCTTGCGAATTTGACATCTCAATAACCACTGTCAATGTACTATTTTTCCTTTAGGGATTACTTTTGGATATATATATATATATTATATATATATATATATATATATATATATATATATATATATATATATATATATATATATATATATATATATATATATATATATAATATATATTTTGTGCCCCCCACCATGTTTTTTGTGCTGCTGGCTATAAATATATATATATATTTATATATATATATATATATATATATATATAATAAAAGATAGTTTTAATTGATATTTACAAACCAATACATACTATATATATATATAGTATATATATATATATATATATATACCATAAGAGCTTGGAATTCTGGTCAAAGACCTTAGACAGTATCCAAATTTTGATTTTGTATACGAAATGAAATTTTTTTCCTATTAAGCCTAAATAGATCTTAACTTTAGTAGTATACATACCTAAGATATGGTGTTTTTTTTTTTTTTTTTTTCTATTTTTTTTTTTTTTCTTCAAAATTTTGAAAATAGCCGGGTTGGGTAACTTGAACAGGCCTTATTTTGAATGTTATATTTATAGGTTTTCATATTTATATTTATATTTATAAATTGCTTATTTGAGCATAAACATTTGTAATTATGTATAATGGGAGAAATTTTTAACATTTAAGGGGCACAGGTACCACATCATCAAACACGCTCAATTTTTTGGTTTACCTCTCTATAACTTTTTATATAATTATTCAATTCTCAAATTATTTTAAAGTAATCATGTCTTAAGTTGAGTAGTTTACATACCTGAGATATGGCGGTCTTAATTTTTTTTTTTTTTTTTTTTTTTTTTTTTTTTTTTTTTTTTTTTTTTTTTTTTTTTTTTTTTTGAACATTGGCGGTTTGGTATGGTATTATATTGTTGTTTCAACATCAACAGGCAAATTAGTGGGTATTGAGAAGGTTGTACAGCATCTGTGGAAGTATCTTTTTATGAACTGTAGATGTTGTCGGGTCTTTCTGCTTGTAATCCTCAATCATATTTCCCCAGGTGAATTTTAGAGGATTGAAGAAACTTACATCAAAAGGTTGGGTTAATAAATAAATATTAAATAATAAAAAAATAAATAAATTAATAATTTCTTTACTTTTTATCAAATTCCATTACTTTTGAAACACTTATAGAGCGTTCAATTTTACCCAACATGTTGTTCAAACTTACCAACCCCTACTTTAACACTTAGTAACTTTGAAACCAAAAAAATTTTTTTTTCGCTATTAGTGGTTTTTTGATCCTGATACATAGCGACAAAAATTGACCAATTTTTATACTTTTTGAAAAATTCCTTCTGCCCCAATGGGGGGGGACTTTTTTGGGCGAAGCATTTTTTGGCCAAATTTTTTTTTTACATTTTTCCAGATAAAACCTAAAGTTAAAGGCAAGTGCTTTTACTTAGATAATACATGAAACCGCTATCCTTTAAGATTCAAAATAAAAAAAAATCAGCATTCTACACCAAATACTTTGTGAGTTATAACATGAAACAGGTTAGGGGGTTGATTTTGTTCAATGTTGTACACCCGGTCAATGTTGTCCGGTCTTACGGTATATATATATATATATATTATATAATTATATATATAATTATATAATAATAATAATAATAATAATAATAATAATTATATATACCGGTATATATATATATATATATATATATATATATATATATATATATATGCTAAAGAGGGAGTTTGATTTAAAATATTTTTATTTTTCTAATTTTAGCTTGTTGCAAAATAGAAATTACACAACCAGAAAAACTGTTTAATATATTATTTCCTCGTTTTTAATCACGTTTCTTCACGCTGAGACCGTGAACCTCAAAGCAAACCAGAGGAAAACTGTACCATAGTTCCAAGCGACTTCCAATTTCCTGATAAAATATTTGAAAATCTATCAGCGTCAATTTTTTTAATTTTAT
>JABUQX010019755.1:22500-30000 GCA_015478945.1 Trachelipus rathkii
AACCATTCGATATAGATAGCTAGTAACAAGTTTTTTTTTTTTCTCGATTTCCTTTTTAACTTAGATTTTTAGCGTTCCTCCAACTTGGGCTTTAGCGTAACATTTTACCTATTTGAACAGCGCATTATTATAATTTTATACAGATTTATCTTCTACTTTAGTTGATCAATAGTGTTTTTTGTTTTGTTTTTTTATTTTTTATTATTTTTTTTTTTTTTTTGTACGCAATTCGTGAGAGTGCGCAAGTGTTTTTTAACTTCCTGGATTATTCATATTTTAGATATTTGCAGTAAATAGGGTTTTACCGTTTTAAATTTTATGGTTTTAAAATTTAGGTTTTAGCGTACGAATAATTTTTCCTCATTTTCTCCTTTGGTTTTGTCTATTTGTTTCTGTCTGTCTTTTTTTGTGTGTGTGTGTGTGATTGTTGTGTGGGCGTAATTAGCAGATTTGAACAGGCGTGGCTTTCTTTTGACTTTACCAACATCAATGGCTTGCACCTAACTGCTGCATCCATGAAATACGACGCTCTCTAACCTCTAACCTAATTATGGCTCTTGTCTGAGACCAGATGGTTAAAATTTATCCTTCAACTCGTTAATATATCTCTAACTATAACTTTTTTATAATTTCCGTTGAAGGGTGGAGTATGTACCTATGTAAATATAAACATTCCTATAACACGTCTCGAGAATCTCGATCTCCTAACTTCGATGTTCTGTGGCCTAAAATCTTTCTTCCTTCTACTACAATAATCTATGCTTCTGCTACTGTTCTCCTAACACAACTATTATACCATCCCTTTTTTGATTACCTACTACTTCTTACGAGACTGTTACATCTTCTCATCCAATACTGAGGTCCTCTATTTAGGAGATTTTAATGTCAAAACACTGAATTGTTGGGTTCCTCTTCATACTGATTTAAGTAGGGAGGAAGCGAATCATTCAGTATTCTCAACGATCTGTAGCAACTAATTAAAAGAAGCTACACACATTCCGGATCGTCCGAACATTCCTGAACACACTTGACCTATGTTTCACACTAGTCCTTCTTCCTATAAATAAACCACCTCGGCTTCCTATCGGTAAATATGACGGCACAACCTTATACTGCTTATTTAATGTTTTCTTTCCAGCATCCCATCTGCCTATGCGGTTTTACGGCACTTTGATCGGCCGATTGGGGGGCATGGCGTTGCTTCTACCTAATCTAATTGAGTGTCTGCTTTGACTCTGAAGACGCTTCAGCTTCTGACGATAAAGTGGACTGTACATTGTGATGGATGAGGCAGGTTCATTCTTCTTAGACTTAAATCTTTTCTCCTGCACATATGGTTTCGATCGTGCTTGATTTCTCTGGTCCATTCAGGCTAGAGACAGTGTCTATCGGGTGTGGAAAAAATTCTCGTTCTCCTATCCTCTTGCCAACAATTACATTCAGCTGAAATCGTTTGCTGGAATCTCTTTGACGAGCAAAGGCGACTTTTCATTAAACAAAAGTGCGCTAACCCTCGCTGGTTCTCCTAGCTGAAAATTTCTCTGGCGTCTTGCAAAACATCTCTAACAACTTCTGTAAATCATCCTTTCCTCCTCTTATTCGCTCTGATGATTCTGTTGTTAGTACTCCAACTGAAAAGGCCAATGCTGCTCTTTGGCCTCCTATTTTTCCTATAAAAAAAAAAAAAAAAAAAAAAAAAAAAAACTCACTCCTGGACGATTTCTCATTCTTCTTCTTCCTCCTCCTTCTCCTCTCAGTGTCCTATGCCTTTGCCTGAGATTACATTTGATCGGGTGCATGGGCTCCTGAAATCTATGAACGTTAGAGAGGCGGGTGGCCCGGAAGGCATTCCTCCGAGTTTTGAATAAGGTGTGCTTCCGTGCTATCCCCGCGCCTCGTTCAACTATATTCTCTATGCTTCAATACTAGCCTCTTCCGCAGTGTTGAATGCTCTCATGTGTCTAACCTATTCCAAGAAAGTTAGATACTCTGATCTTTCAACTATCGCCCTATAGCTTTAACTTGTATTCTTTCTAAGATCTTTGAAACCCATCTCAACTCTCACTTCTTAGATCATCTGGAATCTCATTCCCTTCTTTCCGACTGCCAGTACGGCTTTCGGCGCTCAAGATTTACTGGCGATATACTTTCCTATTTAACAGCATTTATGGTTTTCCGCCCTTAGGAACTATGGAAGACTTGCGTGGTGCGCTTGACATATCCAAGGCATTTGACCGGTTATGAGTGCACTGCTCTGCTCTCCAAGCTCCCCTCCTTTTGGGTTTCCTTCTTCTCTTTGCTTACTTATGTCTAGCTGTTCTTTCAATCAACTCAATGTCGCTGTTGTTGATGGGCGAACTTCTTTCTGTCAATAGTGTGTTCTTCAGGTTTTTTTATCTCCTACTTTATTCATGCTTTCTTCAATGATCTTCTCACCTGCAACATCTAACTCTATCCCTCATATGCGCGATGAATTGAACCCTTCACCTTCAACTCATATTCAAATTCTGAATCCTCTTTTTTAACTTCAAAATTGCCGTTCGTCTTATTCTTCCGATTCCATCTCCTGATCTGGATAGAATTTCAGGGTTGGGTAGTCTCAAACTTGTGAAATTTAATTCTTTAAAAACCCAACTTCAGCAAATCTCCCTCTCTAAGACACCTACTTTCCTATCTCTTCGACGGTTCTCTCGTCTCTCTGTTGACAATATAACATCCTTGGCCTTAACATAACCAAAAAATTGTATTGAAAACGCTCAAATCAAAAACGGTTGCTAGGGCGGCCTCAAAGAAACCGGGAGTTCTGTTTAGACTGCGAAACTTTTTTCCTCTTCTCAGTTACTCCCAGCTATACAAGGGTCTCTTCCGCCCTTGAATGGAGTACTGCTCTGCTTATCTGGAGGGCTCTGGGTTTCACCCGCTTTTGAATAGGAGTCCGAGGTTAAAAGGCGCAAAAGACTTATAAACTGTCCTGTACTTTCTAGTTCACTTGACCCTCTATATTGCGGCGCGTGATGGTGCTTTATCCCTTTCTCTATAGTACTGTAGCGCAAGTGCTTCGAGGAACTTTCCACTCTCGTACCAGCACCTTTACGACGCTTCGTAGCACAAGGGGTGCTGTGTCGCACACTGAGTTTTTGTGTTGATAATTAGTAACTCCTAGACTAGTTTCGCTGCGGTGCTTTTCTTATGCCACCTCTGTTCTGTGGAATTCTCTCCATCTTCTGTGTTTCCTCTCAATTTAATATCCCTCAGTTTAAAGCCTGCGTCTGAGAAAATCTGAGTTAATTTGCGTTAGATGAATTTTTGAGGGGTTCAACACCCCTTCCTTGAATAGGGTTTTGCCAGTGAGCGGCGGTGACAACTGTAAAAAAAAAACTAATAAAAGATTCTAATAAGGAATTCCTTAGGCTAGCTGAAACCCCACAAGAATGGCATTTCCGACGGTGAACCACTTCTAGAAGGCATTTAAAAAGCATAACCGAGGAGCTTGCTCGCTTGACCGAAAAAAAAAAAAAGATTCACAGAAGTGGAAGCCGCCTTATCAGCAACCCCCCTGGCAACAGCACTGATAGTTGACGATGGTGGCTTTCAGCAAATAAACCTACGGAAGATGAGGATTTGGATATGTTAGCCTTTGATAAGTTCATGGCCAAAAATGGCATTGACAGTCAACATTTCACCTTAAAAGGCATCACACCCAGTCCTCATCGTAGACCAACTGAAGGAGACAGTCATCATTAAAAGAGCAAAGATAATAAAATTTGCATCTGTTGAGAGGAAGATGAAGGTTCTACGAAACATGGATATGCTGCCTAAAGTAGGAGAATCACCTTTCATGCGTGGCATGAAAATGGGCCAAGGTTTTTTATAGTAATCAGTGGCTTTGAAAGGCAAATATTATCAGCACCTCCTTCAATCACGTCGAGAGCGAGCGTATTCTATAGTATAAGTAGGAATGTAAACACCCCAAAAAGGGAACAGGCTCTCACCAGATACTAGTGAAACCTTAATGTTTTTGCATCACAATTTGAGAATTTTTGAATTGGAGTATTGAATGATATCTAATCTTTATCTTAAAGGAGTATATTTTTATTATGTCATGTTGAGTATATCGTTTTTTTTATATCTTTTCAAGTGAATAATTGAGGTCTCTTCTTTCCTTTATTTATATTCTTTATATTGTAGCTTAGTTAAAAAATCTCTTGTAAATTGTAATCATGTTAAAACATAACAGCTAGTAGCTAAACTTTGTTAATACTTACTGGAAAAATGGAAATGGAATATTTTTTGAATAAACACAACATAAAAAGTTATTAAATATTATATTTGCATTATTATTCTTTTAAAGATACTATTTTAATATATAAAATATAATAACTTGGCACAAACAAATATGAAATATAAATGACTAATATTGTTGTACCAGGGAATGCAATATGAGTTGCCTAGCAGAAAACACAATGTTATATCTTTATTACTGTGTATTTTATGTATATTAATTAATAGTATTCGTATCGGTATCGGCACCTAAAAAAATAGAGTATCGTATCGGCCTCTTTTTCTGGTATCGGTACATCCCTAATATATTATATATATATATATATATATATATATATATATATAATATATATTATATAATATATATATAGTTATTATATATATATATAACTATATATATTTATTATATATATCTTATATATATATATATAATATATATATTATATATATAATATATACCGTAGGTCTTTCCATACTTTGCAAATATCTGATAGTATTTACAATTATGTATTATTTCTAACATTATGTTAAAATTCGCTAAATTGTTAAATTAAATGTTCAAATAATTCAGATTTAATCGCTTTGAAGTCAATTTGTGCCTATTGTTTAATTCCTCTTTTCATGTTAGGCAATGCAGTTTATATATATATATATATATTTATATATATATATATATAATATTATCTCTATAATATATATTATATATATATATATATATTATATATATATATATATATATATATATATATATATATAGATATATATGTGTGTGTGTGTGTGTGTGTGTGTGTTTAAAATAATAATGCTATATAGTTCACACTTTTTTATATGTATTTAAATTATTCTCCCTATGGTTTTCACTTAAACACTATTTATTTTATTATTTTATTAAAACATTAACATTTTTTAACACAATTTAGTTAGAAGATTATTTAGTTTTACCCTACGTGACTTCTCCTAGCTTTCGTTAGATATATCTTCTAACCTCTTTCAGGGCACGTCACGAGAGTGAAGTATTTGGATGATTTCTTTCTGACATTAGAAGATTATTAAACGAAAGCTAGGGAAGTCAGCGCGGTAAAACTATAATCTTCTACGAAATTTCTTTTAAAAAATGTTAATGTTTTAATAAAATAATAAAATATATAATATTAATAAAAATCATAGGAGAATAATTTATATATATATATATATATATATATATATATATATATATATAATATATATATATATTATATATAATATATATATAATATATATATATATATATATATAGTATATATATAATATTATATATATATATATATATTATAGTATATATATATATATAAAAGAGAGAGAGAGAGAGATTTGCATGTTTTAGGTTGGGTTGGGGCATTTTTTTGCACTAGTGTAGAAGGTTTGCACCTTTCACCCCTCATTAACCCTTTCATATTCATACTTGGAGTGGTTTACACATCAAAAGTACACTACACATTCACACTACTCCCTCTCTCCCTTCCCCTACATTGTCTTTTGGAAGTTGGTGGTGTAGGTGGTTGGTGAGGCTATGGAATCGCTAACTTGTTTTGGTAGATGATCTTAATTCTGTAGTTTCTTTAACATTCGCGGTTATTACTTTAATTTCCATTTTGTTAAACACCATCTTGTTAAGTAAAAACTTCGAGTGTTTAAGCTCTGTACACTTTTACTATCTCTATCCTCAATTTTCACACAAACTTTTCTGTTCCATCATCAATGGCTATTGCTATTATTTCTCTATCCATACTAAATTTAAGCAGTTAATTTAGCTAGCTACTCATTTTCCTGATATTCTTGGAAATAATCTCATACTAGAATTTTCTAAATCTCCGACCTATCATTGTAAACTTTTAAATTCTTTAATTCTCTGGCTACTCCGACTACTTTCTCGTCATCAGCATATCCTAGAGCAGTGGTCTCCACAGTGGGGCAAGCGTACCCCGGGGGGTACGCAGAGTGATACTCGGGGGCAATGCCAAAGAAGTGCGCCTCAATGATCACTCAGAGTGTATGATCTTGTATCAAGAAAGAGAGATATATATATATATATATATAGTATATATATATATATATATATATATATATATATATATATATATATATATATATATATATATATATATATATATATATATATATGTGTATATATTTTTATATAAATAAAGAGATATATATATATATATATATATATATATATATATATATATATATATATATATATATATATATATATATATTTATATATATATATATATATATATATATATATATATATATATATATATATATATAGTATATATATATATATATATATATATATATATATATATATATATATATATATATATATATAAACCCGCAAATATAATGTATCACCCATAAATATAATTTAAACTCTTTCCATATTGTATCTGTAGGACTAGGTTTGGTTTTATTGGTTCATACCTAACTCGGAAGTGTTGCACAGGGTTATAAATGTATAAGCCGTATGTAGGGAATTAAATGGCATAATAAAGAAAACGAAAAATATATGGATATGATGATTTTATTAAACAACAACAATATTCTACAAATTACAATTTGAAATGCAGCATAAAAGGTGTCTACGTGCCAGCTTCTGGGCCTAACTTCCTCCAAGCGATTTGAATTGATGAAATGATCTTGGAGATAGTCTCCCTGCGGGATGTTGTCAAAGCGTTTGCAAGCTCCCTGAGTGTGGACGGAGCATGTTCATGGGCCGAACACGCCTAACCAACAAATCCCAAACATGTTCAATGGTATTCATGTCCAGGCTCCTCGCTGAAATGGACAGGAGTCTAATCCCTACCTGTTGCAGGTACCGTTGGACGACCTGTGCAGTGTGCTGAAGGTCGGGAGTAAAAAAATGGACTGGTATCGGCACGCGAAAGGCATATATACTCTTTGGAGGATGTCTTCCAGAAGAGTCTTTCAGCCGGTTAGCACTCCTCTGCTCACGATATGCAATGCCGTGCGAGCACCCAAAGAAATGCCTGCCCACACCATCACAACAGAGTCACCTCCAAAAGGAATCCTTGAGGAGATATTGCAAGCAGATCTCACCTGCACGTCACCAAATTCGCCAACGTCCATCTGGTCCATGTAGTGTGAACCTCGACTCATATGCGAGTGTCCAATCTCCATACGCTTGTGAAAAATGAAATCGCAAACCGATGCTCC
>JABUQX010019755.1:32500-35000 GCA_015478945.1 Trachelipus rathkii
TCCATTTTTATCTCGTCTGATCTACATTACAGTACTATAACTATCATCGAATAGACATGTCGCTGAAGACCCCTCACCAGGTCTCTTCAGTTAAAAGGTTCCCAAGATGAGAAAAATTATAAACAAGATGGATACTAAAACGGAAAATAATCTTCGCTATTAATATATATATATATATATATATATATATATATATATATATATATATATATATATATATATATATATATATATATATATATATATATATATATATATCGGTGTGTAGTTTGAGCTGATATTTTGAGCTATGCGATATGAGTATGTAGACTATTTGTTGATTTACGATAAGCTCAATGATTTGACAACGTTGTACGAATTTTCTTTGTTTAAACTTCTATGAATATATATTTTTTTTATTTCGAATCTGGTGTTTGGAGAGTCGAGTCCATTTTTACTTTTACATTTCAATAGAAATATGTGTGTACGTTGTTTCAATGTAAGCATTTATCGGGGTGATAAAATTGCATCTCCTTTGTGATTGTTTATATATATATATATATATATATATATATATATATATATATATATGAATATATATATATATAGTATATATATATATATATATATATATATATATATATATATATATATATATATATATATATATATCTCACTGTATGCTCGAAAATGGGCACATGTCTGGCCTCACGGAACCTGTTGTAGATGTATTTGGAAATGATCACGCTAATCTCCACACGGGAGGAACGTCACCCTCGGGCAACCCTGACCATGTCGTCTACGGTTGCTGCCAGTCTCCCTGAACCGACGAAGGATTCGACTGACCGTCGATTGGTTTACCCCGAGTTGCTGAGCCACCTATCTCTGAGAATGGCCTGCTTCCGACAGTGTGATAACTCCTATGGCACGTTCCTCTTCTCTGACGATGTCTTTCCATTGTGACAGTCTTTGTCAAGCTACGACTTACAGCATAGGGTTTGTTTCGTTAGTTGGTTGGTGTCTTGCCATCCTGTTCTCCTATGAACGTACTTTAGTGATTTCGTAATTTGGTTGGTTGTCTTTATTATTTCGCCAAGATTTAGGGGGCACTTGCCCCCCCCTAAACTCTTGCTCTACATTTCCAAAAATGAAAGTTTACATTATATTTACGGGTGATAATAAATTCCGCAAATTTATATATATATATATATATATATAAAGATATATATATATATATATATATATATATATATATATATATATATATATATATATTTAGCAGATTTATCAGCCGCCAAATGCTATCGACATACTGAGAGAGTGTATATATATATATTTAGTTATATATATATTATTGTACATATATATATATATATATATATATATATATATATATATATATATATATATATATATATATATATATATATATATATATATATATATATATATATATATATATATATATATATATTACACACCTATAGGGGGTACAACTTAGAATTATTTTCGTCTTAGGGGTACGCGATCAAAAAAGTTTGGAGACCACTGTCCTAGAGAAGCGATCCTTTTGATTTCTAAACTTCCTTCTTTCTGTCCTTTATTCTGATTTCATCTCTGTCTTTCTGTAGCACCTTTTATAGATGCTCCACAGTTTGCCCTAAAAACTATCAAACTTCAGGAAACGATTTTTTTTGTGGGGTGGTAACTTGCTTTGCCAAGAACTTGGTATGCATTATGAGAACAAAAATCAATGGTTATACCTCCGGCCCTGCTTTATCCTACAAAAAAAAAAAAAAGTTACAAGAATTTAAATATGCACATTTTGTATACAAGCTTACAAAATTTCATTTTTGTATATTTTTCGGTTAAGTTTGATCAAAAATGGAAAATGCCAAGCTTGAAGTATTCGAAAATATATTTTTGAGACACCCGTATATATATATAATATAATATATATATATATATATATATAGTATATATTATATATATATATATAGAAGATATATATATATGTGAAAGTATATACAGCAGCAGCAGTAAAGATATATATATATATGTATATATATTATTATTATATATATATTTATATATATATATATATATATATATATATATATAGGTATAGTGGTATATATATATATATATATATATATATATATATATATATATATATATATATATATATATATATATTGTGCTGATTCGGTATCTGTTCTGAGAAAGACCAAAGATGTTATCACAGAGTTCAATTTGTTCTTTCAGTTTGTGGTCTTGACTTAGTGTATGGCAATTTAAACTTTGAAGAATTGTGTTTCAAACTTTTTGTTGCGTTTTATATTTAGTATGTACGGTATCATCTTTTATCCATAATATATATAAGTCGAATTTGTCTAGATTTATTCCAATGTTGGATTTTTTACTCTTTTGTGCTGATCGGAAAAGCCATAGGTTGCTTATAACTCTTTTTTACTATGTTTGAGTTTGCAAGGCTGAATGAATCATCACTTGCATCAGCCGG
>JABUQX010019755.1:40000-90000 GCA_015478945.1 Trachelipus rathkii
ATATATATATATATATATATATATATATATATATATATATATATATATATATATCGTTCTTTTAATATTATTTTTACTGATGATGATTTTCATATAGAGTCAGCTGCATACCACAGGTTTCAGCACCATACCGCTCCAGGAGGTCATACGCCAGCATCGTATCGTACCGCCATTTTTTGGCACAAAGTGCCAGGCCATTCCGCCTCATTTTTTTTCCACTCACCGCACCAGGACACTGAAATTGTAGTGCCGCACCGATACAGCACCGCAACGGTGCGTGTGTCAACCCTAGCTTAGGACCTTTCTACCTCTCTTCTTTACCCTTTCCAAGTTTTTTTTTCTCGAATTTTTGTATCTCCATATATATATATATATATATATATATATATATATATATATATATATATATATATATATATATATATATATATATATATATATATATATATATATATATATATATATATACATGTTTGTGTGTGAGTGTTGCTGAGGTAAATGTCAATATTCCTGAAAGTGATAGTATGTTATTGCACTATTTCTGAGATACATTGTTAATGTCCATTTCTATTAGGCGTAATAGTATAATGATACGCCGACCAGCGCGCACTTTACCACCTTGATATCATATGTTATAAAGTGATGCGATTAAGGAACTGTTCAAGGTTACTAATCATATTGAATTCGAAGGTGAGTACACCAAGGCTATCATTATCACTAAAGGAGTGTTATTGAGTTCTATAATAATCAATCGAAATGCGAATTTCGGAGAAGAGAGAATGAGTTATAATTTTGGTTAGAAAATATAGAAAAAAAAAAGTTGAGTTGAGAGATAGGTGAACGTCACTGTAAATTTTAAAGGTGAATTGATAAGATCATAAAAACCATATAAACAGAAGATTTTGGAAGACTATAAATCCACATAAACACTCGAAAAAAACCTCCTCCTTTCGCACTAACATATGCACAGCACCAAACAATTTGCTGAACATCAGAAGTAGGGTTTAATGTAGGATCAACCAGACATTTAAGTTTCTGGTCAAAAACCAGAGTGAAAATTAGAGAAATTTCCGTTGTGTTTGTTACAAAACTTAACGAAAGAGAAGAGCTTGTTGGTAGCTCATATTAAGGACACATCAATCATCAACTCCGGAATGGAAGAGGGGAATTATTGATGCGGTCCAAGAAACTACAACATAAAAGTAAAGATATCACATAGTAAAGGAAGCGTGAATAAAGGTGCAGAATAACAAGGCTGCAGTAGGGCAACGTCGGTTACAATAGTGTTGGCCGAGCGCCGGAATTTTCCGCACCGCACCTAGCCGTACCTCTATATTTCAATCAGGACTTCGGAATTGTGTGCCACGCTTCAAAGCACCCTACCAGAATAAGCGCACCGTACACACTGCACCAGGCGTCGGCCAACCCTAATTACAACCCACCTAATACTAAATAAGGCCGGTGGAATGAATATATATCTTTCATCATTCGGACTTATCCTATATATATATATATATATTATACTTTACACCTTCATTTTCTATTTATATATTATAAATATAATATATATATATATATATATATATATATATATATATATATATATTATAATATATATATAATTAATAATTAAATTTACACCTCACGGGCATAGCCCTATCTAGGAGGGATATATAATAAAATATATATATATATATATATATATATATATATATATATACTATATATATATATAATATTATATATAATATATAATAATATATATTATATATATATATATATGAATATTATAGTTATATATAAATATTCTTGACACCTTCCTTTCTATTTATAAATGCCGAATAATTAATAGTTATTATTATTATTATGATTGTAAAATATTTTAGTATTATTTAAAGTTACAAAATAAAGATCTACGTAACACTACCCACAGCATAAAATTTTCCTTCAACGCCGGTTCTCTCCAGGAGTAAAAATCTTTGCGTCACTGTGATTGAAACATCAATGATAATTATTTTTTTTTACATCATCAATATATAAATTTTATTTCTTGCCAAACATTACTGGTATAAACGCCAAAGTAACTTTCCCATTACATGTTATAATTTTCACTTCCATAAAAAAATGTTAAAATTTCTTTTATTATATATATATATAGATATATTTATTAAATATAAATATAATTTTATATATATATATATTATATAATATATATTATATATATATATATATATATATATATATATATATATATATATATATATATGTGTGTGTAATACTTTATAAAGGCCTTGGTATTATGACACCAATATTTGCCAAACTAACAAAATAGCATTTTTGTTAGTTTAAGTTTCGTAGTCAATAAAAATAACTTTAATATAAAGCGAATTTGAAAAATATATATTATGATATATAAAATTTTTTGCTTGTGCTTTTTCTCAGTATTATTATAAAAAAAATTATTATAAAATATTAAAAAGGAAAATAAAATTAAATGACTTATGTGTAACTATTTTAAACAATACAGACTTTGACACAAACAATCTCATAGCATTGCGTTTCGATGTAAAGTATATCATTTGCTATGTAAAGTATATTATATGAAGTAGTTTGAGGAAAATTAAATATTCGACCGCGTATCAATATTTTCCACGCGATATGAAGTAGTTCCTTCCAATTTCAGTTATTTATTAATATTAAATTCAGAAGTTTCGCTAAAGATTAAAATCTAATTTAAAAATTATAATTAGCAATTTACATAAGTGTATTAAGGAATAATATCTGGACAAACTAAATTAATTTGTTAAATAATAATTAATGATTGGGTCAGTGATTGATAGAATTATGGATTTTGATATAAAATAAATTTTCTGTGTACTCAATATTAAATATTTATTACAATTATAAAATATTTGAAATATTTAAACCACTACTGTCTAGTCAGCCGATGAAGTAACCGAAGGTTTTTGGGTGGAGCCGGAACCATTGAAAAAAAAAAAAAAAAATGCATGCCGGCTTTACCTGTTCCATTCACCTTGATCAATCGTAATTGATGAAATTGTGTCATTCATTTGGTACATATATGCATTATGCATCACACTCGATTTTAAGAAAGGCATATTTCCATTTCAAGGTTAGCTTGCTTAGTTTTTTTTTGTTTTTTTTAAAATTAATGCAGCCTTTATTTTATCATCTGATCTTGTTTTCTTTTATTTTATTTTTATTTTTTTTCATTTGTGTTAATTTATTTTATTTTAGAATATGTTAGTTTAAATCCTTAAATTGGTATTATGGCCTTGAAACAACTAACTGACCTCCGATATTTTTTTTTTTTTCATATTTCTGACTACAGGAGCAGATAAAACTTTTTTTTTTTTTTAAATGCCTCAAAAACTAGGTTCGTTTATTAATATATTCGACAGAATCTTTGACACACAACTATAACATCTTTGAAAATGCACAACTCAAGCCATCAACTATTCTTTAGTATTCTTAATATTTGCTTTTCTCGTAATCTTTCTGGAAAGGGATCAAAAAACTCAACTAGCTTCTAAGAGGTTAGGTGGGTGTTTTGAGGCGTTTTCGGAACTTCTTCCCATCACCCCAGTTACTTTCTTCTCTCTATAGGGTTTCTTTGTTCCTCCTTTATATATATATATATATATATATATATATATATATATATATATATATATTTTTATATAATATATATATAATATATATATATATAAATATAGTATATATATATAATATATATATATATATATAATGTATTATATATTTATATATATATAAATATATATATATTATATATATCATATATATATATATATATATAATATATATAGATATATATATATACATATATATATATATATATATATATTATATATATATAATATATATATATATATTTTCATGGACATACAATCACCTTATTGTATGCTAACACCTTCAATGAAAAAAGTTACCTTGCATATATTCAAATATTTGTAAAGTATAAAAGAACCGTGTCGATTCTTCCTTGCTCTTTTAACAATGTCGAAAATTATTCATATTGAACTGATGATGGTCAGGAAAATCTTTTGTTATTTATTCACGCGTTTGTGTAATTATTTTTTCTTTTTGTTTTTATATAACACGAAAATTCTTTCCTGTTAACTAGTCATGCAAATTATATTTTTAAATATATTTAGCGAGTCAATCGAGGGTTTTCAAGCTTGTTATTATTGGAGTAAGAAATTGTTTTCTACATGTTGTTTAAATCACGGCTATTTTAGAACTAGTTATTAAGCAAATATTTTGTCATTCAGATATTACGATCACCTTTTTGGTCATTAATTTCTTCTTAACGACCACAATCCAAAACCCCCCCAACCAAACCCCCACCACCACCAAGCTTTTAAAATAACCCTAGTGTTCATTCCTCTCTCGTTTCTTCCCTTCCACTTGCGAAATCTCTTTGCTTCATCGGACCGGTTTTACAGACTTTATGTAACATCGAAATACCTCTTAAAAATGGGTATATTAACCTTTGCACTTAATGAGAAGACTTAATTGAGGGCGCGTTTCAAAGTCCAGATTTTAAAGGCCTTTGAAGATGAAGGTCGAAATGAGATCTTGTCTAACAAGGTTTCAGCGTCTACCTCTAAATAACAAATGGAGGAGCACCAACACAAGTCCTTCGGTACACAAACTTTTAATTTCTTTAAATATTTTCCTCATTGCAACCTTATCAAGTTTTTAATATATATATATATATATATATATATATATATATATATATATATAATATTATTATATATATATATATATATAATATATAATAATAATATATATATAATATATATATATATATATATTATATATAATATATATATATATATATATATATATATATATATATATATATATGCGTGTGGGGGGGTGAATGTGTTAACAAGGGATTTTTTTAGTTTTACCTAAAAGAATGAAAGGGATATTGAACATTTTTTTTAACCTTTTTTTGTTGTGTAAAGAAAATGTGAATAAAAATTTTAACTTATTATTTAGTGAATGAAAATATATTCCATTGATGACGTTCCCAACACTTTTTTTATTCGGACCTTTTTCAATATTTTTAATGTTTTAATAAACTTGATTTGTAGTTATGACCTTGCCTCAATTTGGTATCCTTCTTAATGCCGAAGGGTATTTCTGCATTATTATTATTATTATTATTATTATTATTATTATTATTATTATTATTATTATTATTATTATTATTATTATTATCGTAGCCTTTGCTCTTTTAATATATATATACTGTATATATATGCTTCATCTTTAACCTTTTTATCATCCAATATTTTCCTTTATTTTTATGGTGCATGAGAGGCATTAGGCACTTAGGTAAATGGATTAAGACCCGAATTGCGAACTTTCAATGTTTGTCAATATTATTAATACATTCATTGCGATTCTCTTAATGACGCTGTAGCTCTAACTATATATATAATAATATATATATAATAATATATATTATTATAATATATATATCATATATATATATACTAAATAATATATAAAATATATATATATATATATATATATATATATATATATATATATATATATATATATATATATATATATAGATATATAATATATATATAATAGTATATAATATATATATATATATATATATATATATTTATATAATATATATGGTGGGTCTTGTACAACTGAACTCAAAAAAAACAAAATAATATATATATATATATTATAATATATATATTATATATATAGATATATATATATATATATATATATATATATATAAATATAATATATATATATAATATATTATATATGTCTGGTAGGGGAAGAAAGAATTTCCACAACTTTACTTCTTCTTGTCGTAAGTGGACGAATAAGAGGGACAGTGGTATAGCTGGGTGTTGCGGGGGGACTCCGCACCACTTTATTATACCCATAAGAATGCTCATGGGCTGCCTCGTGTTCTGGCGTGTTTTGCGCCACCCCACCCCCAGTTTGGTTAAAAAGGGCTGCTGCTATTATTATATAATTATATATATATATATAATATATATATATATATATATATAATATATATATATATATATATATATATATATATATAGGACATATATATATATTATATATATATATGCGCAAAATAAGCACTGTTTTAATTTTATTTTTACATTATAGGGAATACCTTAAACTACTTTTCGACATAAGTTACCGCCATTATTATTATTATAAGCCATTTGTGATATCTAGTAACTAATTTTTGCATTTCTTCTTCAAAGTACGACGCCGCCAGTGAAGATAACCATTGATGCACAACGTGTCTTACATCGCCATCATCATCATAATCGTTGACAAGTTAGTAATTTGCTTCAGAGGCAGAAATAATCGGTAGTCACTTGGTGCTAAGTCTGAGCTATAAGGTGGATGCTCTAACTGCTCCCAGACAAATTGCGTGATCATCTGTTGGATGCCCGCTGCGACATGAAGTCGAGCATTGTCATTAAGCAACACAATTCCATGACTAAGCGTGCCCCGTCTTTTGTTTGGAAATGCACGACGCAGGTTTCTGTGTGTCGTAGTAACTTTCCCCATTTACTGTTGTTACAGTGCATATGATTTTTCGTCATAAAATTGTGGTCTTGAACTTCTGTTATGTCGGAGATTTATTGTGTCTCCATTCCATAAACTGCATTTATTATTCCGGAGTGATATGCAAGTCTCGTCACCTGTCATATTCGTCTTCGAAAATCGTCACTTGCATCGCTGTATCAGGTGAAAAAATTAAAGCACTGCCAAGTCGCCTGGTCTTGTGCAATTCAGACAACATTTTTGGAACCCTACATAAACATAGTTGTCGAAGTTGTTTGTCACTATTTATACATAGTAGCTGTTCTTGAAATTTGAGGAACCTCCTTAGTTGTAAACCGTCGATTCTTGCTTGTTTTCTCAACCCCTTTCCTAATAGCAGAAGGCCGCCCACACCTTCCCTTGCCATGCACTTCGTACATCTTTCATTGAACTGCTTCACAAACTTTCTCACCATACCGTCACTCATTGCTTTTTCACCAGAAATTTCACAAATCTGACTATGAATTTCAGTGGGTTTCAAATTTCTTGCGTTTAGAAAGCAGATAAGTGACAGTATTTCACAATCGGTGGGATCTTCATTTGACTTGGAACACTTTACACAATAAAAACAAACTGAAAACGCACACTGCTTTCTGCGTAATGGAGCCGGTGGAAAGCTATTGAACTTGAATTTGAAGAAAGAATTCGCATGCGCGTAACCGTTTAGCGAAACTACTTATTCTCCAAATACGCCTCGTATATATATATATATATATATATACTATAATATTATTATATATATTATATATATATATTACTATATATATACTCTCTATATAATTAATAATTATATAGGATATAATATATATATATATATATTAATATAATATATATATAAGTATTATACTGTTATGGGATAGGTGTGGGTGTGTGGTGGGTAAGGGCGAGTGCGGCTGCAAACATAAGATTTTGCATTGAGGAAAGACGAATAGTTGGAAGTTGACACTTGTTCAGTTTGTAGGTCAAATGATAAATCATCAGAGAAGAAAAAACCGAAAGTATAATTAATAATAATAATAATTAATAGAGAAAAAATTGGGAAAAAATAGTTTTCTAATATATTTAATATATATATATATTATTATAATATATATATAATATAGTTATATAATATAGTTATATTATACTATATAATAATATATTGCCTCATCCGCAATACCTATATAGATATTACTATATATATATTAATTATATATAACCTAGTATATATATCAGGCCCGTAGCCAGGAATTTTTTTCGGGATTGGCTGCGATTTGCAAGTGGTTACATTTCAAATGAAGTTAAAATATATATTATATATAAGATATATATATATATTATATATGGATAGAGTAATAATCGTCATAATGGCGGAACTACTCTAGCTATATATATATTAATATAGTATATATATATATATATATATATTAATTTATATATTTATATATATTATATATACTAATAATATATAAATAGTTAATATAACATAAATATTAGAAATTAATTAAATTATATTATACGAGAAATATTAATATTACGTATACCTATTATATACTTATATATAATATATATATATATTAATATTATTATATAAATATGATAAGAAATAGATATACCGATAATTATTAAAGTATATATATATAATATATTATATATTAACTCATAAGGAAGTCTTACCACGTTTTGGTAAGGTTAATTTCAGTTTTCCTTTGCTTTTCTACTGAGGTGATTCAAAAATATTTTTCCTATTGTTGACTTTTCTGTGTCTCGATTTGAATTTGACAGTAAAAGTACTCCATGAGACTGTAATGCTGATTCGTCATCCAACACTATTTCTCGTCATAGATAATGTTTTCAACGCGTCGTAATGGTCTCGATAAGTTTTTTCTCGGTTGCGGTTGGATACAGGGCATACTGTATACTATAAAGATATTCAGGTGCCCCGAAAGTAGCAATCGTTAGGAAACCTCCTCTTAGTCACACTTAGCCAAAGCGACCTATCGCAGGTTTTGGTTTTCAATTTTATATCTAATATCAGCCACCCTCGCTGCCAGAGGGGACGACCACTCTCACTTATTTTTAAGGTATAATCTCATATGAGGTCTGGAAGGTAGTCTTTATAAAAGAGGATGCTTTTTTCAATATGCTTAATAACTGCCCAGTACATATGTTTTATGTTTTCGGTAAAATACTGAAGTTGATTAATGATAAGCTGGGTTTCATGCAAGAGACACATCTTGATCTTGGTCAACGAAGAGAATAATCAGACGAACATCAATTTCAACAAACGAATAAAAACTGAATGCGTCCCCCCGGTAATAATGTAGGCTGGGATCTATTAGGCCACATTACAAACATGTCCTCGGTAACTTCGTTAGCTACTCTCGAATTCGTTATTTTCATACCTAAGCGTCGCATGACATGTTTTAGCTTCTTGCTGAAATGTTTTACCCTCCGCCCGCTCCTGCACTCTCTTCGTCCATATTTTATCCGAGAAGTTTAATAGTCTTTCTCTAAGTTTGTTGCTACTGGACAATTCCAACCCATGGACACTCATGTAATTTTCTTGAACAGTGCGTGTAGGGTATTCAGAAAGTTTACTTTTAAACGTATTAATGTTATTAATAAAAGTCATAATATCACATGATTAAATTTAACAACAAGAAGTAGCTTTCTTTTGATAATTCTGCAGGTGCTATCTTTCTATTTGCTTTGTCCAATGGCACAAGTATTGGCTCAAAGAGTCTCTTTATAAAAGAACTCGGTTCATGCGGTTCACACCATGCTAAGGATACTCGCACATCTATTTTTATGCGTGTTGGTTAATTGTGGTTTACTACCAGAAAGTATTATGTCGCCTCTCGGAGCTCGATCGAAAAAAAGCTGCATATTTCAGGTTATTGTATCCTAAGACGTTTCGAGATTGCCTTGAATTTTTAGGAGAGTCTGAAGTAGACATAGATTATAACGTGTGCTACACAATGTGTGTGTAATTAGAGACATTTATAGAGTATACATTTACCGAAAATTAAGAAGATTGCACTCTCGAATTCGCCTCTCATGGAAGAGCTCCTTTCATATTCTTGGCCTCATTTAAAATTTCGAGTTATTAAAACCAAGATAGCAGAATTTTCTTCCTAATAATAACATTTTTGCCAATGACTTCCCTAGAGACATCATAAACCGAACAAAGATAAAAATATGTATGCGCCATAAGTACCGATATGTTTAGTATCATTCTCCAGCACCTCAACTCGCTACATTACACAAAAATTGAAAACTGTTCTGTTGGGAAATGTCGTGGTTTCATTTCAGCATAAATACTCGAAAAAAAATGTTTTTATAGAACTATCTCCACTATTTTCCCTTTGTATAAGATGAACATAAAGAATGTCTGTATGATTCCAGTTCTGTATATCGAAACTCGTATACATATAAATTTAGTTTGACGATTGAAAGTATGTGGGTTGTCTTTTCATAAAACGGTCTTGGTCACCTCCGTTTGGCTCGAAACCTAAGAAGGCTTTAAAGTCTTCACGTCATTTTCAGCTGGAAGGTCTTTTTTCCATTGAAATTCATTACGTCCAGCAGTCACGTTTGAGCCCCGTAATGAAACAGACCTTTCTGGCCCACATATATATGTATAGATTGTCAACTATTGTTACAAGTTTTCTCTTTTTTCCTTCGACATTTTTCTTATTATTGAAAGTGTAGTCCAGTTTGGTTTGTTCTATGCTTTGATATTTAATGCTGAATAAGAGGCTTCCAATATTAGTCTTCGGCGTGTAACGCGGCTACGGATATTCAGTTTTTCGCGGTTTCTGAAGAATTGTAAAGCTTTCTTTAAGTTTCGGTATGGCTTACTTACAAATGTCTCAATCTTTTCATGACTTCCTTTGCCAGCTTCCTCGATGTTCAGAAACAATACACATGTAGCAACAATACACTCCTTTTTCTTTTTCAGCAGTTAACGAGGCCCATCTTGAAAGTTTGCAACCACTCTTACTGGAAAAGTCTGGTGAATTTTTAGGTGTTTCTTCTGAATAAAATTTGTGATTTTATCGCCTCAAAGGGATGCACCTAGTTTTGGTTATTGGTTAAAGTTTTGTACAAGAGCGATACTCGAGCCACATAAGTTGTTCGGATGAAACTTAATTGCGAAGAAGATTGTAAGGCATCGTGTACATTCTTTGAAGTTGAGATGAATAAATAATTAGATGTGATTTGATTCCACTACAATTCTTTCCGATTGTGTCATTGCGTAAACACGAAAAAGTGCAACGGTTCCCACAAAAAAAGTAAATATAAGTTTATAGTGATTTCCTTGTTTCTTTCATTTTTTACCTCTAATATGAGATATATATATATTATTATAGATATATATAGATATAAATATATAGGTATGATAGTCATATATATTATATATATTATTATATATATATATATATAATATTATATATATATTATATATTATATTATAGCGTTTGTCTCGCTGAAAAAATTGTACTGTCGATAATTTCGGGGGGGCTGCAGCCCCCTCAGCCCCCCCTCTTCACTATTTCCCATGATGATATATATATATATATATATATATATTACTATATATATATATATATATATATATTATATATATATACTAATATATATATATGATATCCTATATATATATATATTTATATTGTATATATAGATATTTATAATATAAAGTATATATATATATATAAGATATTAGGGTATATATATATATATATATAGATAAGTATATATATATATATATATATATATACTTAATATGAATATATATATATATATAATATATATATAATAGAGAGTTCTTGAAGCTCAGTGACCATGCGAGGTCTTCGCATGCCAACGATTTGGCTTCAAACTCTTTGGATTCATGGGTATATTGTATCACTTCGAGAAGAAGACCTTACTTGAAACTAAAAAAAAGTTTTGGATGTGGCTTTCTGTAGTAGTACATTATAGTTTATATCCTTTATATGCCAGTCTTGGTAGTCACATGACAATTAATTAATAGTGCTAACAAATTCAACCGAACTTTCTAACATTTGAATATAAAACTCATCTAAATCAGAACGCTTATCCTCTCTCTTGAAAAAGCGAGATGACTTTGGGCTTTAAGACATTACCATTGGTGATAAATTCGAGCACGTTATCAAGTTTGACCACTAAAGCATGACTTATTTGATCGAATTTAAATTCTTCGAAAAATCTTCCAGTTAACATACTTTCCCCCGCTGAATAATTATTGTATTGGTCCTACCTACTCTAATCTGTTAAGGTTGGTTGTACATGTCTCCTTTCCAGATTAAGACTTCGTGTGACTAGTATATATAATATATATATATATATATATATATATTATATTATATCAGTTTATAAATATATTATATATTATATATATATATCTAAATTTAATATTCTATTTTTAATAATAGGGTTGATGATGATAATTATTACCGTATTTATTTTCATTATGTGCTATGTTATTTATTAATATATACCGTTTATAGGCCTATGTATATTCTTTTCAGATTTTGCTCGCTCCATTCACTTATATTTTACAAGTACCAGGGAAAATGGTTAGAGGGAGACTTGCCCATGCTATTAACTATTAAAGGATTAAAATTCCAGTATTCTCGTTCCTCTTTATTGTCAACAAAAAGGAATAACCATTGTGACATCAGTAATGGGACGTAAAAACTTTTAGGCAGTGTATTATATATATATATATATATATATATATATATTATTATATATATTATATATATATATATATATATATATATATATATATATATATATATATATATATATATATATATATATATATATATATATATATATATATATATATATACCATATGTGATATATATAATATATATATATATATTGATATATATATATATATATATATATATATAAAGGGCGTTGAGTATCTGTATGTGAAGTAATACTGTTAAAATAATCGTGCTTGAATTGTCGTATCTCCATCCCTGAAACGTGAAGGAAAGATGTTAAAAAGAACACTCCTTTAGATGTCACAGAGTAAACTCTTGTTTTCGTGACTTTTTATTTACTTTTAAGATTTGAAATGATATTTTGTGACCTTCGTTTGCAACCCCCGATCACGTGAAAAAAAATTTTATTCAGCTCGTACAGTAGAGGTAGTTTTTACTACCGCATTATTCTTATTTTTTTTTAAATACCTCTTTACGTGCAAATTTCATGTATAAATAAATTAATCATTATTTTCGAAATATTTCCCCGTCTTTTAAATACTTTTTTGATGTAATTTGGACACAACTCAAGTTTTGAAGTTTTTTCTACGAAGTTTCAAATTAAAAAAAGTCAGAGAGAGAGAGAGAGAGAGAGAGAGAGAGAGAGAGAGAGAGAGAGGAGAGAGAGAGAGAGAGAGAGAGAGAGAGAGAGAGAGAGAGAGAGAGAGAGATTATTTAACTAAAATTATTATCGTTGATAAAAGATGGATTTACAATCTTCCCTTTATTCCCCATTTTACATAAGCAGAGAGGTCTTCGAGCTTTATTGAGTAAATGAACGTTATCAAATTCCTTGATTTTTATTTGCATTCCTCTTGTCAATCTCTTTGAAACTTATGCTTGCGTATCTTAGTCATCCGACATTCTTTCCTTTTATTGTATTTTCACGCACGGTAATTGCATCAAAAATCCGAAGGTAAATTGCGACCACACCCTTGACCTCTAAAGTATGGAATGCGGCAGGCGGGAATTTTTTTTTTTTTTTTTGTCATGTCACGTGTGTGTGAGCAGAAAGACATTCTTTATTGTGGTTTAAGATAAAGTTTACAAGCTTTGCTTTTGTTTTCTAACCCTGGATAGGTATGACAGTTTTGTTCCTTTCATAAAGTTAGTTTGGGAGTTAAATGTAACGGCCCTTGCTTTTTTCTTTTTTTTTTTAAGATTCTTTATTAACCCTTTGTTAAAAGAAGAAACTTTATCTTACATTTTTCAGGAACATTTACAATTCTAGAGAACATTATTTCTACAATTTTGATGACATAATTTCCACAAATTTTGTAACGGGGAGGAGGGGGGGGGGGAAATTGCGTCCTCGGATTGGTTCTGTCTTTAACAGCTTTCATTTGTTTTCTTCTTTATGATTCAATTGTCCTGTTGCATGTTTAAAGTAAATTCATAGTGGAAACAAATCCATTTGTTCTGTACTTATCAAAAGGGTTTTGTACTCTCACGATTGACTTTAACATTCTCTCTTGTGAACGTTCATTACCCTTGAGTTGTTCGGGAAGATATCAGAAGATTTACCTTCATTTTTATCGATCTCGTCACTTCGACGTAGTTGGGCGTACTACATGTGAGCTATTTACCATCATTAGTTTGAAGGGAGTATATTAATCAAGGACTGAATGACTAAAGTCCTTTTCGCGACAAAGGGTTAGAAGTTAGGGTTTAATCAATTCACTATTCTGAATGTTTAAGACCCGTTTATAATTTTATTTTTATAATTTTATTATTTTTTTGAGAGAGTGACGGAGACAGAGGGAAGACCACTGATTGTCATTCCTCTGTCAAATACATTAAAAGTTATTAAATTTTGATAAGCAGTTGCTTCGTTAAAACTCAGTGTCTGCTTTTTATCCTCTCCTTCAAGCACATTCTTCACACTTCCAGTTTGCATTCTTTTTTTTTTTTTTTTTTTTTTTTTCGAAATTAGTTTAATTGCCGCAGCTTCTACTCTAGTTGAATTTTATTATTATATTATTAAAATAAAGCGTTAAAAAATTCATGTCTTTCGAACCTTTATTAAGATTACCTCCTCCCTCGTCAATGCAGTGTAGAATCAAAGACCGAGATATTGAGACCTTTGTATGTATATATATATATATTATATATTATATATATATATATATATATTAATATATTATATATATATATTATATATATATCTATTATTATAATATATATATATATATATATATATATATTATTATATAATATATATATATATAATATATATATAATAATAATTAAAAAATGAGTATAATGTGTGTGATGTATGTAATATGGTTATTTATTGAGATCGTATATGGATCTTATAACATTTTTGCTTAGAACTTAAAAGGTTAGTTGTCCAATTTGGCCTTAAGAATGTGCCGCCAGAGAGTCTCTACACTTTTTCAAAATAATCGTAATAAAATCGGACTGTTTATTTATTTGATTTGTCGATGAACTTCTCGATCGGTGTAAAAGAACTTTGGGGCAGTCGCTTAAGCTTTAACAGTCAACGATTGCATTATTACTGTAATTAATAATGCCATGTACCCTCTCGAAAAAAAAAAAATCGATTTTACTGAGGTGTATTTTATCTTAAAATAAGACTGCAATGGGCAGATTTTTTTTATTTTATTTTATTTTTTATTTTTATTTTATTTATTTTTTTTTTTGCCCCCTCTGGCTTAGCTCGTATGAACGGGTTTATGATGTAAGGACACATTGTTCGAGTCGTTTCAGGGTTTTTGGGTTTTTGCTCTTTTAACGCTTTTCATTAAAAGGAATGTTGCCGCGAGTTGCCAAAATATAAATGAAATGTAGGTAAATACATAAGCAATGCTGAATAATAATAATAAAAATAAGAAAATAAATAAAATACATAAATACTACAACGCCACGTGAGGTGTAAACCGCACTATGGACGTGAGCCCGACACCGCCAATAATATTCAGAAATAGTGAGATTGAAATAGATCGATATTAATAGCATTAGATAATATATAATACTTAAATAGGGTCAGGGTACGGTAGGGCTCAATAACGTTATATATATAAAAAGTAATAGAAAGTTAAATAAATAATAATTACGCAAATTATACAATGTTAATATAGTTAGAATTGCGTATTTAAATATGTAGCATAAATTGTCAATATTCAATCTGTAAGTTAATTCTAACATTTTTCAGTACTTTATTCCTAGGGAAATAAATTTTAGATTACCTAGAACTATAGTATAAATTAAGTGTGTAACAAAACAAACTTCATAGTTTTTAATGGTCAGAATAAAAAAACTTATTATAAAATATCGTATATATTATAGCTCATTTATTTTATAATTATCATCTCTATCAGTTTGAATTTGGGGTTAATAGTAGCCATCTATTGTTATAATGTAGTAGTAGTTTAATAGTAGGGTAGGGTGATAAAAGTACTTTATAGCGTAATATGGTATATATAAACATATGGTAATAATTGATAACTTGTTGCCTCTTTCTAGTTTACGCGCGTTATAAGGATTGCGGTTCATTCCTTATAAGGATTCTGCTTTCTTCAAAGTGCTAATTCACTCAAGCTCATACGACGTTGCATTCACGATAGTATAAATAGATAATATAAAATATATGGTACCAATAAATATATATAATAGTAATAAGATTTACATACTAAATAATATTTTTAATAATATGTAGTACTAACCTGTACGGAGTTTTACTTATTTATTAATTAAGATAGTTTAATAAGTTATATAATATAATTATAAATATTAATATAATTGTTTATTATCATTTTAAATATATATATAATCAGAGCATCATTCTGAAAAGTAATTTGTCTTGATTATCGATGAATAGCCTACTTATTATTTGGCCAATTTTTTTTATTCTTGTTTGCGTTATTTAATATCTTAGCTCTCGCGTTTAAGTTTGTTTCTCTGCACTTCGTCTTGTAGCTGTGTTTATTTATGCAAATTTGTGAAAGAAAATTCAGATTCATATACAAATCCTAGTGAATATTCACTTCTTGAGTAGTTTGGAGCGAAAACTAAGTATTGAATTTTACTCTTCATGAAAAATAGTAGTTCTTAACCGATTCGGTCAATGCTCGAGTAGCTGCATTGTAAGAGTATAACGCTTTATTAGTCTGTGTCATGCTAGGGGTCAATGGTGAAAGAGAGATTTCGAACTCAGTGCAAGTCGTCCATTTCGCTTATCTAATAGGCGCTACACGGTTCCATATCATTTACATCTTAGCGAGATCTTAGGATCTTGATTAGAAAATTAAGTTGTATTCGACTGTACTTTTCAATAATGAACAGATGTCGAAATTTGAGATGTATACTCATCCATCAGCGTGGACTTTGCGAAACATCTGTTAACTCTTTGCGAATTTGCTGAGTATAAACGGGGTAAACCGGGAAGCGATTCTGACACGAACTTAGGCCATATAGTATCTAGTTCTATAAGATGAAATTGGTCATTCTCCAATGGGATTCCACAATTACAAACTATGAATGTATTTGGTATGAAAATAAATAGACACATTCTCAATAAATTATATGAATTCTTACGTTCAGCATTATGTCAGTCAATTCAGTTATTAATTTTTGATGATGTGTTGGATTTATCAGGCATATTTGGAAATCAAACATTTATTAGCGCGTATGTACTTTATCTTTAATTAGACTCGTGTTCGATGTAATATCTGGTAACTCTTTAGGGACGACAGGTTTTTAGAATTAATATGAGATCTCAAGGATTAGGTGAGATATCTTGAGAATACTGAGCCACGCAAACGTTTAAAGCATAGATTATGACGACGTCATTAATGATAAAGGTGTTATTCTGTACTTCGAGGCCGATTCAGGGACCACGGTGTACAGAACGAAAGGAGCTTGTAATGTCATACTTTGCTTTGGCGCTCACAATTTAACTATGAAGCAGACTTTCTCATAGAGGTCATAAAGAAAAGTAAAGAGATCACTAGTTTGACAAAGAAATTAGGCAATATAAACACGAAAAGAAGTATTTGTTAGCCGTAGGCTAGTAGTCTTATTGCACATAGTGAACTAGCAGACAGATTGATTATATACAATTACACAACATCTACATATGGAAGCATAAAAGAGAAAACTCGTTATCATTGTTCAATGAATTTCTAGCCGTAGAATAAAATAGAAGCGTCTATAGAACCTGAAGAACAGTACACGTATGATTTGAGAGCCTTAAATCACCAGAAGACATATATTGAGAAATGAAATAAGTAATATGGGTTATTAGAAAACTTTGAAATATATTGAATACGCATTATATTTCTCATGTCAATAAAAGATAGAGATAAGTATGTTCGATAAACTGCACATGGGTTACTTATAATCTCATTAATTATGATACTCTTTACACTAAGTTAGTATATATTAATTATATATATAATATTATATAATTAATTACTATATATACTATATATTACTAAATATTATATAAATAGGATATATACACAAATAACTACACCTTACAATATATACTCAAATCCTCAACATATAATAATAATATTATTAATATAATATATATATATTATATATATTATATTAATATATATATATTATATATATTATATATATTAATATCTGTATTAATATATATATAATATTTAATAATATATATATAATAAATAATATATAATATATTATATATATACTTAGTTAATTATATTAAACTAATATCTCCCTACCTCCCTAAAACTTTAGGTATTATTTTATTGGTAAATAACCATAAATTATTTAAAAAATAAATATAATATATATACACTATTAAGTATAATGACTAATCTATATTATATTAATAATTATATATAATATATTAATATATTTAATATCATTTTAATATAAAAGTTTTTCACAATAATATTAAAATAAATTTATGTTCATATACATATTTATTTTTTAAGTCTGAAAAATCGATTTAATCTCATCCATTTTACCTCTTGAGAAAACTTTATCTTTTTTAAACCATAATTTTGTTTTATTGTTATGAGTAGGAAAGGATAAAAAAGCACGGTTTGATATTTAGTATCCTATTCATATGGTTTTAATGATATATATTATTTTTAATTTATAGCCATTGTTTCATTTTCTACATATTATATATATAAGATATAGTTATATTTATTATTAATATAATATATATATTATATTATTTTATTATATATATAAAATATATTATATATATATATTATTATATATATTATAAATATAATATATATATTATAATATATATAACCGTATCATAACTCTTATATAAATATACAATAGTAGCTACTGTTATAGATGTATATTTGTTTACCTTCACAATCTCTTTGATAAATGTATTAATATTAAAGTTAACTTTTATATAAAGGATAACGGAATGCAATTTTGATTTTAGAGAACGACCAATCTTTTATATATAAAACGAAATTATACGCTGAGATAAAAAAAATATCTAAACTGGACTTTAGATATTTCAACTGGATCTTTAGATATATAGCATGTGTTGCGCAACTAGACAAATATTTTAAAGAAATTTTATAGTTAATATAACTGAAAAGATTTGTACTATTCACATGGTCTATTTAGAGTATATATGAGTATAATCATTTATTTCAAACGCAAAATATAATAATAATACGTTTTTTAATAATTTATATACAATTTATTATTTGTTTTTTAAGTATACTTTCTCTATTAATACGGTAGGATATGATTCCTAAATAGAATAATGATATAATCAGGTACGCCTATATTTCTATACATAATACCTATTCTTTTTATAACCATTTTATTGTATAAAATAAAATATATAAATATATATAAATAAATGTGAGTAATACCCGTATACTACTTATAATATATAGTATTTCATATTATAATTTACCAATGATTATTATGTGCTCTTTAATATTTTAAATCCTCATTTTAATATTACCCAGCCATATGAGTTTTATATAAAGTTTTCATACTAGTTGATTTACGGTCATTCTGAGACCGTACTCCATTCACACCACCCACCCACCACAAAGTTAAGCATAAACAAACCAACCAACCCACCTCTCCATCCTGTGTCTTTTGAACGTTCTTTCGATTAACGGAGGTCGTCAATTTGTTTTTCGATCAAACGATTTTTTTTATTTTATACTATTTTCTTTATAAAATACCCTCAGAATAATTCTCACTCTTCTTTCAGTGCACTTTTTTTTTATTATTTTTTTTTATTTGAATATTAACCATCGTGACGAGGGGAGTATGAGGTTATTTGCTATGAAATAGCCAATCAAATTCAGTATACCATCCGTTATATAATTTTATCAGTATGATATAATTGATCCTCAATCGCTATAAAAATATATTATATGGATTTATTAGGTTATTATAATATTAATTAATATTAATATTAATAATATATATATAAATTACTGGTATTATATATTAATTAATATTCAATTATATATTATATATATTAATAATTTATAACTGATTAAGATTAGTATACTTATTACATATCAATAAAATACATTCTATATTATTTATCCTTTTAATCATTTAATATATATATATATATAATATATAACTAATATATTATATATATTATATATCATTATAATTAATATTTATTATTATATATTAATCTTATATATATATATATATATTAAATATATTAATATTATATAATTTATATTATATTATATTTATTATGTTTTAATGCATAATTTATATATAATAATAATATTATAATATTATATATTATATATTATATATTATATATTAATATATTAATATATATAATATATTATATATAATATATATATATTATATAATATAATATAATATAATATATATATAATTAATATATATTAAAGAATTAATATAATATACTAACAAAGCAAGACGAATCATATATAATCTGTATACAATTTATAAAAGTTAATTTAGTGCAAAAGAAAAAGTGAAACTAAATAGTAGACAAAAATATTTAATATATATATATAATATATATAGTATATATATATTATATATATATAATAATTATATATATATACTATATATATATATATATTATGAGTGTGTGTGTGTGTTTGTTTATGCTTAATGTGTGTGGTGTGTGTGTTTGTTTATGCTTAACGTGTGTTGCGTACATGTGAGTAAATATGAAGAAAGAATTGTAGAATTGTAATTTGTAGCTAAATAGGCGGGTCACATTTTTTTTTTTCCATAGGTGTAAAATGCCTTGGGTATATCTAGCGTCACTATGCATAACTCCCCGTAGTTCTTAAAAACAAAAAGAATTTGAATTAAAAACGGTTTTTTTTGCGTTTGAAGCAAAATGATCAAATAAAGGAGTTAAATAGATGATCTTCTCCTTTGTACTTTATTTATTGAAAAAAAAGTGTTTTTTTTTTTTTTGTTACAACATAATATTAAAAGGAGTTTTTTTTTAATATTACAAAAGTGAAAGTACTTAATTATTTTAAAAGTTAAGGAAAAAAAAAAAAACCAAAATTGACCTCTTATAACTTTGGCTCATGTAAAAATCAGGAGACAGTCTTTATATATATATAATATATTATATATATATATATGAGTATATATATGTATATATATTGGTTTAATATACATTTTTTTATTAATTTTTTATATATATATATTATTATATATATATACTATATATATAATATAATATATTATATATATATATAAGAGTTGCTGTGAGTTGATTTTTTTTTAAAATTTTGGTTTCAAATAATCTAGTTTTAGGGGGGGGAGTATTAGTTAAATTATTATATATATATATATATATATATATATATATATATATATATATATATATAATATATATATTATATATATATTATAATAAAATCTATGTTTATACATAATACTATAACTATTATATATTAAAGATAAATCTGATAAGTGCGACTAGTAAGAGTGCCTATGATCGGATAGGTTTAATATCATATTAATCTGTATTGTTTTGTTAAGTTTTTAAAGTAAATGTCTTTCGGTTCATATTGACGTTCATATTTATTTTAGTGACATTATTGAATGAAATTTCTTTGTTCATTTGTGTTGGGGGTGTGAAATTTACTTTTGTCAAAATGCTTACCTACGATTGTATTGCTAATATTTATGCTTTGGCCTTTGCAGCTACGCAGTGTTCGTCGTCGCGTCATAATGACGCTATCGCCGTCGACCGTCATCGACCACGGCTAACGGCGGAAAGTCGGCGCAAGAAATCTAATATATGTACGAAATCGTCCCGACGCAGCAACAAGGTTTCAACATCCCCATCTGGTAAAGAGGACAATCTCCCTCTTCCTTGTATTCAAAAATTCGAACGTTCTCCATCAGTTGACGAATCCTATTACAGTCAAGAAGAATCCGTTATTTCTGAGGACGAAATTGACCTTAACAAGAGTTACGTCAGTGACGACGACGACGAGGTAGAAGACTACGAATTCCAGGACACATACGACGATTTCAAAACGCCAGGAGTAGAGCAGCTTTGCAATAATAACAACGACATTAATTTTAACTTCAATAATTTAAGGAAGGTAAGAAAAACAATTATAATATAATATTACTTATAAATTATATAAAATATTTGAATCCATAAATTTCATTATAAATTTGTTAATAATTTTTGTCCATTTTTCTTCCAGTCTTCTGACCAATCTTTGATCGGATATCCCGTCGAAGCTTTCCCCCCTTCCCTCATAAAGTGGCCTTTAAACAACGGTATTAAAAGCAAACGATTATCAGATATTCGCAAACAGGTTTGTTGCCTATCTTTGAATATTGATGAACTGTGACATGCATATTAATGGAATATACATTGTATTTGGAATCATTTTCTTATATTTAACTATTACTTTTAAGGTAAAGCATTTGAGCAACACGATAAAAATGACAATCGACAGTGATGATGAGCATTCTCTGAAGGGCAAGGGAAGAATGAATCCTGCCCCATTCTCTTCCCATATTGATATGAACGAACTTGACGTAGCTCCTCTTACATCTTCGACGACTCAGTGGCCGTCGATCGAAGAAGTAGAAGCGGTTTTAAAAAGTGGCAAAGTAAAAGAGGTTAGTGTTTTTTTTTTTTTTTTTTTTTTTTTTTTTTTTTTTTTTTTAAGACTTGATTGCTTAAACTTATAATATAGTGTGATCATTTTATTTAGCTCAAACGATTAAAGACTTTACATTATTTAATTTCTATTCGTTTTTTATAGACCAAAGCTTTGCTTCGTCAATCAAATTGGGGCATGGACCATGTTGTTAGAAAGCAATTGTGGAAATCTTTGGTGCAGCATATTACAAACGAAACCTTTGGGGATCTCTATTACTGGGAAACTGTCCAGCAGATTTATGGAACGAAAGGTAAACGTCGTGATGTTTGTGTATTTCCTCCCTTTGTAGTATATATTGGTGAAATCCGTTTTATTTATTATGTTTCTTATTTTGAATTTTTCCTCCAATAGAAATATCTGAGTGCAATGTAGTTCTTCCTCCTTTTGTGGACCACAAGTATGTCTCAACATTTGGACTTTCCACGGAAGGTATCAAAGCTTGCGAGAGAATTATATCAGTAATAGCTTACAACTACCCGGCAATAACTTATGCACCACTTATTTATCCCATCACCGCCATATTTATGCATTATTTTGAGGGTAAGTTCATCATTCACTTGTTAAAGATATTAAATTATGATTTCTTTTAATTTTATTTGCTCATCAATATTCATCAATTCTAATGTGGTTAACTATTTCTCTTTTTTTGTCGTTTATAAATTTTATTTATTTTTCATTTTTATTTTCCACAGAACCTGATGTTTATAATAGTATCGCTGCCTTGGTATCCAAAGGTTCGGGATATATTCCACAAACTAAACTTCTTCATGAAACCATGTGGCGAACTGTTGAAATATTAGCCAAAAAGCATGTGGTAAGAATTGTTTTTTTATTAAAAATACCTATAAATTTTCTACCTGTATATAGGTTTCTTAATTTCCAAACACTTTAATGACTGAGTTACAACTATAATATATTTTATTTCTTTACAGAGAGGCTCTTACTCCTTGTTAGGAAAATTCGGGACGACACCCGAGCAAGTAAAAGAAGGGTTTCAAACTTGGACTTGGTGGATGATGGCTAAACTGCCTTTGCAACACTTGGTAAGGCCATTTAAAAATTCACTTTAAATAAATACTAAGAAAATAATTGCAGTATTTTAATTTTTTTTTATTAATAGACTTAATATAATCGATGATTCTTGGCTCTTGGTTAATTTAATTTTCTTATTTTTTGCAGATTAGGGTTATTGATTGTTTCTTGTTTGAAGGGTCTAAAGTTCTCCTGAGGGTCAGTTTGGGTCTATTTCATTTATTTATGAAGCAAGTGTCGCGTGACGCAAACACAGCGGCTACTTTAACAACGAAAGGCATGTCTGAAGGAATGGCACTTTATTGCACAAATTTATCCGTTAGTATTTTTTATAATTTTACTATCAATTTACATTGAATGTTATTTAAGATTTTTTTTTTAAGCTCTGATCAAATATTTAACTAAGTTTTTCTGTTTGTTCTATCCAGGTGTCTCCATCTAAGCTATTAAAAACTGCATTTGGAATCAGAGCTCTGAGCAAAAACGAAATAAAAAAGATAGCATCTCAAACTGAAGCTCTCGTTAAAAGTGATCCTAATTTAGGTAGCTCGAGTGGTATGACCTCCATGATGAGGTCTAATTCCTTAGAAAATCTTCCTTCTTCAGAGTCACAAGATAATATCCAAACAACTTCTAACACCATGGATATAAAAGAGGTAAATTTATTGTTACTCGTCTCATATTTCTTGCTTTAAAACACGTTCTCTCTAAATTTTTATGCATTGTGTGTGGTTTTTCATTTCATGAAATGCTTTGGTGGTTGGTTTCAGGATATTTCTTTAGCTTTCTCTCTAAGAAACAATATTTTAATAATCTTATAAAGTTTTTGATCTTCCTAAACTTTAAATCATAAAGTTTTTGATCTTCCTAAACTTTAAATCATAAAGTTTTTGATCTTCCTAAACTTCAAATCTAAAAGAAACTTAATTGTACTCGCTACATATATATGTCTGTGAAAGCTAAATTACTAACTTGTTTTTGCTTTTTATAATGCTTACATGTAAAGGGTTCTTCATCTGCTGCCATTGCAAATTGTCCTGTAAAACATATTGACTCGAAGGTGATCAGTATGAAAGAGGTTAGTTGCTTCATATATTATGCGATGCAACATTTTAATGAGGGAATATACATAATAATTATGATTAAATAATGCATGCTTGCAATTTTTTATTATATATATATATATAATATATATATATATATATATATAATATATATTTATATATATATATGTTTTTTATATAATTATTCTTTTTTTGAGACTTTTATATTATATATAGTATAATAATAAATAATTACTAATATATATATATATAATATATATATTATATATATATATAAAGTATATAATATATATATATATATATATATATATATATATGATTATATATTATATATATATATATATCATATCTATAATTATTATATTGATTATAGTATATTATAAAATTTCATTTTTTGAATCACTCCTATTATTGGGGCTTCTTATAATTATTGCTTTGCCCTTTAATTCTGTTTTTTAATTAGAAATTGTTTCTTTTCAGTTGTTAACAGTGTGGAGTTGGATTCCTATGCGAATGACTATGAATTCTCTACCTAAGCTTTTTAATCTACACTACTCATTAAGAAATGGATTCATCTCTGATAGAAAGTGTTTGGTCTTTTTGGGTAGGTATAATTATATATAATATGCGATGATATATATACGGTGTAGCATTTTACGTTTTATACTACATATAGCAGTATACATCGTCAAATATGTGGTTTCGGTTCCTTAAATTTGGGTAGGTTTATATATTTATCTTATATACTATAATATATAATATTATATATATATATTATTAATTATATATTATATTATTAATATTTTATATATAATATATATATTATAATTATATTATTATATAATAATTATATATAGTATTGAATATATAATATATATATATATTTACTTTATATACCTATATATATATATTATATAATTAAATCTATATATATATATATTAATTACATAATTACTAACTACTACTTGTAGGGTATCACAAATTTTCCTTACATATATATAAATATGTTAATATCACCATATAGTGTATATATTGTTTAGTAACGTTTCAATTTTTGTTTACAGCGCGTTGATAATTATGAGCCTACCTTGATTCTCATTCGCACGACGAATGACGAAATTTTTGGTGCTTATTGCTCTACTGCGTGGAGCCAGCGAAAGCATCGGGATGAATATGGGCATAAACAGACCTATTTTGGAACTGGAGAAACTTTTCTCTTTACCCTCAAACCGGAAGTCAAAAAGTATGAATGGGTTGGAATTACTCAGCAGAAAGAGAATAGGGAGCTTTCTTCTGTTGCTCATCAGTCTGAACTGTTCCTTCACGCCGATACTGACATGATATCCATCGGTGGAGGGTTAGTATAAAATAAATTTTTTAAATAATTTATCCACTTTATTGTATGCAATATATTTCACTTGACTTGAAAGTATTTCACTTGACTTGAAAGTTTTAATTTGTTATATAGAAAGTACAATATAGCCTATATATATTAGCCTGAAATTTATTTATGAGATTGTTATAAAATTGTCATGTAGAAATGACTATTTTAATGTATTTATTACCCCGAAATTTATCTGCTTATTGATAAACTCATAAAATAAGTTAAAACATCATTTATATTATTATGTAAATGAACTTTGTTGTTTCATAAATGGAAATGGTTTGTTGTTTCAGAAATGGACATGGTCTAATGCTGGATTATGAATTGCAGTTTGGTAAAACTGAGAGATGTGAAACGTTCAATAATTTACCACTATGTAGCACACCTGACTTTGAAATCAAAGTAGTTGAAGTGTTTTCTTTAGGGCAAGTCTTTTAATTTAAAAACAGAAGATTCTTTTTTTTTTTTTTTAACTAAAGAAAAACTTTTATTGATATTTTTTTATATGATTTCTTGTATTTTTTTATATGATTAAACACTGCCATTATGTAGGACTTGAAACGTAGTAATTTTTTATTTTTTTTTTATATAAAATTTTATTGAAAGTAGAATTTTATGATATTAAGGTAAAAAATGATATTGTGATTTCTCGGGATATTAACTAACGTATATAAGTAGATATTTTATGATACAAAAGACGCCAATAATTCTTTTGATATCTCTTTTATATTAAATTACATTAATTCTGTCACTTTACTACTGTACAAATAATACTTGTAAGAGATGCCCTTTTGCTCATGTTTACTTCTGACACACTACTTAGTATACAATATCAGAGGATAGTAGGTCTCAAATTGGCTGCTCTCTATAATATTAAATAATGCTATTTAAATGATAGATTTACTTCTGTAGATAGCCTAAATTCGCGCAGACTATATGATAACTAATCTTCCTGGATGACTGGACCACACACAATCATTAAGGGAAGTGGGGTCAGACATCAGTCGCACGACCCACATTGGGAACCTTTATTCTTAGACATATTATACAATGCTTATTATGGATGCTTAATAATTATTGTGCTCACGCTATTAATTTTTATTCATTATTACACAGAAAACAAAATTAATAGTTTAATATTTTAATGTTTTTTATCTGATATACTGGATAGCCTTCTAGTGCCGCACCACAAGTTTGCGGATCTCAGCTACCCTTTAATCCAACAACCATTATGTTCATTGGACACATCTATGGGAACCTCTAATGTTTGTCTTGTGATTATACATCACGGTTCTTCAACTCATCAATTAAGTTTTCAGGGCAATTGAAATATATAATTGTTTTGCAGAACCATTTTGTTATATAGGTGTTGTGATGCTCGTCTCTGTACTTTGTGTGGTAGATTTTTGTCATTTAATATCTGTCAAGGACACATCTTTCATCTGTACTAATACATATAAAATGGTATGAACCTGTATTGTGTCTATTGCATATATTCATTTGCTTATACTATCTCTGCATCTCGTATACTGCGTTCTCTCTGTTCACGTTGAGCTATATATTTAATTATTTTATTAATATTTTGGCATTTATAGTGAGATTGTGATCTGCAACATATAATATGGCCGATGAGATTTCTACCCTTTTTGTTTAATGTAATTGGTTATACTTATTAGTTTGTTTTTATAATCTCTTTGCCTAATGTAAGCATAACCATCTTTTGTTAGTAACTTATGTACATTTACGTATTGTATCTTATCGTGTCTTATTGCTCTATTATCTTAATATGTTATGTTGGGATTAGATTGATAAATATTAGTTGGAATTATCTAGTTGATATGTAGCTAGCGTTCTACTAAGTTTTTTCATCACTTCTTCGAATGGGCTCAATTCTTTGTTAGTCTTGCTCATCATCAAGTTCTGTGTCATAATTGATTATGACATTTTAAGCTCTCGTCTGATATGCTGTTTATTATTGTTAATGAGTTGCCTATAAATCAGATATGGCTAGACACACCTGTCCTAGTGTGTAGTATATGGTGTTGGAGATATTCTCAGGCTTCTTCTTACGGTTTTTTTTAACTATATAACCGTGCCAGTATGTCTCGAGCTCTAATATTTTCACTCTCAGATTACTAGATTTTTCTGTTTAATGGTCATGTGAGATTATATTACATCTCTTCGATATCGAGCAAGCTCTGGGCTTATACATACAATCGAAAGATGTCGACTTACTCTCCTATTAGTGATCTATCTAACTCTAGACTTAATAATAATCTTTCAGGCTCTGTCGTATTTGCAAAACATGCTTTTATAAAGTTCTGTAATTGATTTAATTTTGTCTTCAGATCGCCTATTATAATTGTGAGTCAATAGATGGACTCTCTGTCTGTGGTTCTTTAAAATTCTACACATCAATTGAAAAGTGGTCCTATATCTATTCATACGTCTCATTAATCTTTTATCTTACCCCTCACTCTACTTCGCTGTATCCGCATATATAAGATCTCATGTCGCGTCACCTCTGCGCCTCTCTCGCGACTATAAGAAAAGTTATCTGTTAGAGCATACATGACGTCAGAAGTTCGTCGATATGTACGTTAAAGTACTCGTGATTACTATTCTCCGATCCTCTGAAGTGGGTAGCACAGGGCTTTCGGACGCAGTTGTACCATGGACAAAGTCTACCTTTAAGGGCTAAGCGCAGAGAGCTGGGGACTGCGACTCGATACCTCTCATCCTCAGTAGGTATTTGTTATGAAGACGTAGGATGTTCATCGTGGCGCCTTCCAGGGTGGGCACAACCATGACTTGTCCTCATAGCAAACACCCGCATTCACTCCTAGTCCATTGCGTCTCACTTTCGTGGTCCGCCAATGCAAACTCTCATACTAATATTACTTTGCTCTTCATACTAGGAGCGGCTTGTCTGTGATGGACGCGAGCTCCAGAGAAGTCTGGGTGTTCTGCTTGCGTCTCACGCTCACGGAGGTGTATAGATTTCGGAGCACAGCGCGTAGTAATTTATAGTAAGAGGGATGGAGTCGGCAGTCAGACTAGCTCGGAAGCGCTGAGTGTATGACTTTTGCCTTAACGAGCGTGAGTGATCGAGGTCGTGCGTAGAGTGTCAGTGAATGTCTCGTGTATTCTCTCATTATTACATATTTTTTCACAAGGCGCACGAGCAGTCGACGCTAGTCCGGAGTTCAGTTGAACTTCATTTCTCATACGAATATTTAATGCTTGGAGTTCGTGCAATACTCTTAATACGCTGCATACAGCAAGTTTGATCCATTTGACTCATGCACTAGTGAAAGACATTTGTACTCTCATATTGAATATCTTCAATTACTCGCATATTATTTTAATATAGCAATTTCACGTTTTTCTCGCTATCTACTAGCAATATGCACACAAAGTTTAGACCATACATACAACGTAAGAGTTATTCTAACTAGGGTCTCCAAGATACGGCTCGGTTCATGTTAAATATCTCTGTGATGTTATTTATTATTGCATAACCAAGTCTACTAAATCCGCTACATTCACAACTTTTTCTCATTACTACTATCTACCGCATCTTAGTCAACATTTTAAGAATACGTCGTAATGCTCTATTAAACTGTCACTCCAATGATGTACCTGATAGTGAACAATTCTATTACTCTTTAAACTTCACTCATACGAATATGCTATAATCCGAGATTATTTATGCTCACCACTCACAGACTAGTTAATCGTTTCATATCACTATGGGTACTGTCATCTCTAACACCGGTCGTACAGACATTAAAACTGTAAAGCCTATAATCTACCGAATTATACAATTTTACAAACTCTTTGTTACTTTATCACTCTAGCTGCAATAGTAGGTCCTTTCCTTCTCGTAAACTTCTCTGTCGAAACGTTCGTCTATCAGGTGTATGCGCCATACCACAAAAATGAGATATCGATAATAGAGCGATATGTATAACATTTGCTATAAGGAGCACATTTGTAATCCAGCTCTTGATTCCATGTACTACATCTATTCCACTAACTATCTTCCTGCCATCCTCGCTCTAATTCATCTCTGCATAAACTTCCATAATACAAATTGATTACATCAACGGAGCGATTATATCATATCTCCTGCATCAACATCGCATAGTAATAAGTCTGTTTAAGAGATTTTGAGGATAATTGAGAGTTCGAGTAGTATCATATGGTATGTATGAAAGTTTGCAGCTTCTTGTTTGAGGAGATGCGACTTAGCGTTAACGATTTGGGGGGATCGAAATGAAAATAGGATCAATATTGGCTACGCTATGTAGGTTTCTTGATAAATAGGGATGTCAATCTTGATAATAAAGCTATTTTGAAAGTTTTTTTTTTCATCTAAATTATTTTACCATTACCAACTCTTAACTCTAAATTGGCAATTTCTCTATTTTGCTGCAAGTAGAAAACTAGATAAAGAAAGAGATCTAGTGATCAAACTAACAATATTATATAGGATTGGACATTCGATGTTAGAGATAATCAGACAAAGGACAACTATGCTTTGTCTAAAGAGCTCGCACACTCTCGCTGCGTTACTTCCCGAGGATTTTGAGAGAAACAAATTTGCTTTAAGGAAATCTGTGGAGGAAGTTGCTACAAATCTCCTTTAAGAACATTGTTTCGAAAAAATAAAGGCGTATGGATTGGAAAATTGTGGCAAGTCAAGCCGAATAGGGAATAGGAAAGTAGCGGTGCTCTTTACTAAAAATATATAAATCGAATAGGCAGATAATCATAATATCTCTAGGGAGAAATTTTTTTATAGTTAATTTTACAAATTTTAAATATATACAATATACACTAAATAAGAGAAAATTAGATTTGATCTATATATTCATATAGTATAATAGAATGTCTATTGAAAACACGTCATTTGAGCTGTCGTAGCGTTTGATCCATTTGGCAGGGTCACTATCATATTTGTTAAATTCTTTTAATGATGTCTACTTTATCTCATATATTAAATATTCGTGAAATTGATAATAAATGTTTACACTCCGAAGTATCCTTGTTATTTCTCAACCAAATCAATAAGAACACTCTAGCATATGAAATGAATTTTGCATTCAAATTTTACTCCTACCATTTAAAATGGATGAAGAAAAGTTCTTAAATAGGTTAATTAGGAAGGTCATTATAAATTATAATAGATAAGTTGTATCGAGTAATATCTTGTCGTTTCCTGCTTTTATTCTGAGCCTACAATAATCCCGATTAGTTTTAGCCTAGCTGTCTCCTTTTAAATTAATCCCCCTCACGCGCTCTTTGTCAATAGTCATATTAATTTCTTACTTTCGCAAGAATGGGTTGGTTTACCTTTTAAACATTATTTTTCATGATACTTTTTAAGTGTTTTCATCACTCGAGAAAATATTTTGGTAGGACTCTTCCGGATTTTCCGAATATCTCCAAGCAAAGAGGCTTTATTCAAAGCATACATCGCCTCTTTTTGAAGTTTTTATCTAAAAAGAAATTCATATTTCAGAAGAATTATAACTTACAATATTAATTTTTTGTTCTGCTACTGAATATTGATCTAATTTAAATGTGTTTCACTTCCAGCTATTGATTGAAGTAATGTTTTCATTTAGAGCAAATAAAATTGCCTATTTTTTATGGAGGATCATTAAGAATTTTTCGCGATTGTTACAAAGGATGTAGATTGATTATGAAATTGATTATAGAAATTAGTGTGAAGCAACGCGAAGGATATCATGTTGTTTATTTTCTAGAAAATCTCAAATATACTAAACCCTTTGTTTAAGCAAGTGCATAGGATTGTTTTATCGAGAAATATCATGTTGTTTATTTTCTAGAAAATCTCAAATATACTAAACCCTTTGTTTAAGCAAGTGCCAGATTGTTTTGAGAAAATTATTTTTTAAGTACCATATCTTTGTAACGTATTTTGGAATTGCTATCTTCACAAATTTGTCTGTATATTTGTTTTTACTTTTTTATTTCTTTCATTTTATGACTCTTTTAATATTAAAATATGAATTTCCTTTAATGATTTTGTTTTATAAAATGTAATCGTTATCACTCAACGGGCGAAACCATCATTTAAGAGTCAAAGATCATCCCTAATAGACCAGAGTCAACAGGACATTCTTGCCTAGTGGGGAATGTATCAGAATGTTACTGTCCAGGCGAAAGATCATCACAGAATAAGATTAGGTTCGATAAGATAATTGCCCTGCTTCAGAGTGCAGATCACATTGATTTTTATAACCGTGACAATGGTTCAAATCCCAGTTTGGTAAATTCTGTGAGTTCTAAAACGTTTAGTGAAAGTAGTTTTCTTTGTATATGAGAAAAGAACGTTCTGTTGGATGTTTAATGGTGGTATGATGGTTCTTTGCTAGGCGTATAAAACATTGCTACAACCTCTAATGGATTACGAAAGGATTCTTGCAACCAACAAATTTTATTGTGCTTCCGAGTAACCAATCTTGAGTGTTTCTCCACAAATTTATACTGACAGTCCGATTAAGCGAACCTCATACAAACTCTGATTCCCCAAGTGTGCAAAAGCCGCGATAAGATCACTGAGCTACGAAAACTATAATTTTAATATTAAGATATCTCGATAAAGGAAAACTCTTCCTATTCTATAAACGAAAACTGGAAATCGTTTCATCGCATTATTTAATTTTGTAAGAAAAAATAAAAAAAAGGAAATCGAAATATTTGTGCGAAAATTGTGAAAAATCCATTGAAAATTTATAAATGGAATACGTCTTATCAAAACTTCATAGACAGATCACAGTAAGCTCTATTTCCCAACTTTTCATCAATAAAAGTGATTAATCTAGTTCAGCAGAGTTTGCGCTTATGTCATCAAGCACGTGTAATTTCAATTGACGGTTTCATCTTTATTGCAAAGTTTGATGTTATTGAAAGTATTTCCTACTCTTGTTTTATATTATTATTATTATTATTATTATTATTATTATTATTATTATTATTATTATTATTATTATTATTATTTTTATTATTTTTATGGTAAAATACTCTGATATCTTATTAACGCAGACACTACTTATCTAAAGAGCCGGCATTCTAATAGTGTCTTCGTGACTCTTTCTCCTTCAGGATGAAGTACTCAGCAGAAAGGCTCCATCCCTCCTCAGAAAATATACTACTTACAATAATTTGTTCTGACGCTTGATTGGCCCGCATTGGAGAGCTACCGACTTTTTGAAAACCTCTCCTGAACATTCTACTGACTCACTTACTACTTTATCTAAACGCTCGCGTATGGGTCATTTTACCTCGGATTTGTAGCCTTAAACGTATGCCGGCATTCATAACTGTCAATCAGGCGGCGAGTTGAAGCGTGGGTAGACTACTGAGGATGTATGAGCATGTATTTTTTACCGTTCCCGGTGTCTTTTCTCTTCCCCCTAAAATTCTAAAATAGAACAAACAACCATACTCAAATGACTCTATCAGTGACTCGATAGATAATTGTTTCCTCCTGGCTCATCTATCAGGCTAAGACACGTTCCGTATTAGCATGGAATGACTCTAAAATCCTAACACTCCTAGCTATGAATAGCTCGATTAGCTCGTTCAACCTGAATTCTCTCTCTCGAAAGCCTATTCTTTGTTTCGTTCAGAGAGATTGGAGAGCGTGCGGCGATATGCAGTGAAATGAGAGGTCTACGTGCGCACTACCGAACGTCCTATTCTCCTTGTTTCGTTCAGAGGCCTGAACTATCTTTTTGATGAGATCACCTTGCCAAAACATCCCCTAACACACCTAGCTATGAATATCTCGATTAGCTCGTTCGACCCTGAATTCTCTCTATCGACATCTAAACGTTTAACTGAATAAACCGTTCACAGAGATATTGACCTCTCACATATCATTTCCGTTCGTCCTCAATCTTATTAAAAGTCAGCAACCATCCTACCCTGGTCAGAAAGAACTTTTGATCTCACCTTGAACTTTATGCTGAATCGGTTCCAGTATAAACTGACGACTCTAAGAAAAAGGACGGAGGATGAGCATCAGGTGTGTTTCTCAACATTACCTTATGACATACTATTTCCCCCTTACTGTTCAATATTCACAACCGAGTTAATAGCACTGCTTCCGGGAATTTCCAGAATCAGGGCTCTCTATAAGGATGAAACATTTATGATTTTTTTTTCTGACTCCAAAGGTACACTGTTGGCACTCTGTTGGCCTAGTCGTTTATACTTAAAAGAGTATGTGTGTGCCTGGTGCCTAAAATGAAAATTCTACCGAAAGTTTATGATAGCTGGTAGTTGGCCGGATGGTTCCTCCCGACGTTTTTTGGGGACATGATGAATTAAACCAGACATATCCCACTCTTCGCTCTGCTTCAGTCTATATTTTTTTTCTTCTCTTATACAGCTTCACACACCTTATAGTTCTACGAGAGTCAGCGGCACTTTTTCTTCACAGGTAGTGTGGGAGGCAAAAAGAACACACATGATCAAGGACAAGTATATCCCCACCCAAACAAAATACGGCAGCAAGCTCAGCTACGACGATACTTCTTCTCTAAGACGTGAGTCTAGACGCTTGGTCGACATGAGAGGAATAGGTTCTATTTATTTGTATGTCTAGTCTCGGTAAATACATATGAAAAGCACAGTGACTAGTATTCTCCTCATGTATATCAGTAGAATTGAGGAATGCTTGGACAGATACTATGTCGAGTTCGATCTTCGAATCAGCACACAGTATGGTGTGTGCGATGCTTCACGACAGCAAATATGCATAGGTCTACTGGCGCTGGACTATGGCACACTCTTCCCTCTATCGTTAGACGCATAGCATATTATGGTTGGCTCGCGCACCTGCGCATTTACACGGAGTCGAGGGCTCGCACTCGTAGTCGCGTGTAGACCTGTGCGTCTTATGTGACCTATATAGAAAAGAGACGATATGGTGCGCAACGGGTGACTCGGCAACGGCACGATATTAGGGCTCCACAGTACGTTGCAAAGATAGGGGACGTTTAGCTTTCAGTCTCTATGTTTAGAGTATCTCATACACTCCTCTATTCCTCATAATATGCACTTGCATATTGGAGTTCTAGGTAGCTCTCTCTTCTCCAAATTGTCGCAGAGCATACGTACTTACTATAGAGGGCGAGTATTAGGCGCTTTTGATAAATATAACTGGGTACCTATGCTAGAGGAAAAGAAAGTATCTGTAACTCTTGAACAGACATCTTCTGCTACGATATAATTTGTCCAAAGTGTAGCATACGTATTAGAATAATACTAGAGGGTTCTAGAATGATAATTTGTTTTAGTTTTATCGATCTTTATAAGTCACTCATATATGTATGTAATTATGTGTATCTTCTCAATTCGCGACAGAGTAGACCTATCTTAGAGATAGGTTCGAATAGAGGAATACCGGAAGATGTACTCGGAGGGTGTTTCTCTCGTATAGTAGAGAGATGTTGTGTTAGAAGTTGCGACGTCTTTCAATATTCAGTGTTCGATAGCTTTATCAAGTTGTTTTGACGTGGATGGACCTCTCGCCGGCGATCTCTCTCAGATGTATACAAGATAATATTTTTTCGAACAGTACGTCAATTGACACGTCAGGAGATAAGCTCTTGAGATAAAGTATAGTAAGCGAGGTGGGTCGGAGGGTACGCTGAAGATTTTGAATAATGAGTTGAAGAAGAAATAGGTTACGCAGATCTTTACGCTCTCTATAGAACTATAAATATACTTAGACAAACATAGTACCTTTGCGAAGTACGAGCACTGCATGTGCACAGAATTTCCGTCTGATGAAAGGTAGGAATAAGTTGTCGTAGATCGAACGGCAGCGATGAATCATCCGCTTTGCGGATATCACTCCAAGTTACTCAGGGTTGAACAGGAGAGAAGAGGAGGCCTTCATAACACACTCTTAAGTGCTGGGCATCTATGAGAGCGTATTAGAGAAAAACACTAACACAAAGCAAGTTATGATCTGGCGAGAGACAGGAGGCTCAAATCACCCAAAAGGAGGGGAGCTTAGAGAGCAGTGACGCGTGCCAAACCTGGTCAAAGGCCTTGGATATGTACAAGCGCCATCCACGCAAGACTCATCCATGATGGCCTTTAGACTAAGAGAGCAGAAGACCACTAAAATCAGTTTAGATAGAAAGTATTCACCAAGGTTGAGCGGTCGACGACGATAATACGACAGACATAACTCGGGATGAGTTTCTGTTTAGACTGACACGAAGGAATGAGATCCAGATGTCCAGGCGAAGATCTGTATTTAGCTTATCGCAAACGTTTCATAAACGATTATAATAGAATAACTGGGATAGAGGAGCTATAGTGTGTCGAATACGTTAGAAGGATCAGAGCGCGCCACGTTCTACCTTATCGGGGTAGGCCCTCATCGCCTTGTGGTGGATTACGGTTCGGCATATGCGGCTGCTTTCGCAATTGCGCGAAAAAAGTATTTAGTATTAAGACAGGAGAGAGTAGATTTGAACGAGGACACGGCGTCGCCTCGGAAGCAACATCATCCTATCAGAGAAGCGACGCGCGGGGGGCTAGGATGAGGCTCTTCCACCCGCGGGCCATATCTTAGCTCTGGCCATAGGGTGTCTAGATAAGATCATCAGGAATCGCGCATGCACACAGAGGATCTTAATTGTGTAATAATCTGTGGTTTAGGGGACATGTGATTTCTCGCAGAGAGTTGGCAGCTGTTGTAAGTCAGGATAGGAGGGATCGCTAGACTCTTTTCATGGTAAGAGTACGATGAAAAAGGAAGCCGAAGGAGGAGTTAGCAACAGAACCGGTCCGGAGCGACATAGAAGAGTGTGGGAGTGGATGAACTGGCTTATACTCTTTTTTTCATCATATAAAGTTTGGTTAAGAGAGTGTTTTTGGTCAAGGGCAGAAATTTTTATCAGTAGGAAGAACCAAGCAGGTTGTCGACATATTCGCTTTAGTTAAAGTGGTGCTTAGTCCTGTCGAGGTACGTGCCATGCTGAAAGACTCGTCCGGAGCAGACATAGTAAAATTAGTATACACGCGAGTATAGGATATCGCGAGAGTTTCCAATGCCGATACCGTTATAAATGGTCTCTCTCGCTCCGCCGCGCGCGAGACAGGTCCATGCGACATTGGGTTTTGGGGAATAAAAGATTTAGTTGAAGATGGAATGGGCTAATCCCTTCGACAATTACGCCCTCCTACCTGTTTCAACAGACATAGAAGCGTCCTCCGAGTCATAACAGGATTCACTCCAAAAGAGTAGTTAGCGCAAAAAACAACGCAATTCCCCCCAGTAGCCCGATTAAAGTGCCAGAAATTACGTTATCTTCATACACGGAAGAAGATTTCCGCTTTTGCTGGGTCCCGTCCCATCAATATCCCTGGAAATGAAACAGATAATAAAGAAGTGAATCAGGCTGTAACAGTTATGACTACCAGCAGGTTCTACCTCCTTCAGAATATACAAAAGGGATGCATTCCAGCTGCCGACTACTACTACTACCTTCGACAGATATTTATTACAAGCTGGAGGGTTGACACTCGCTACGCTAAGCTGAGAAGTGTTGAACCCTTTGTCAGACTTGAGCAATTTTCTTGCCACCTCAGTCATCATTGGGAGGTGACGTTAACATGTCTCCGAATTGGACATACCAACATAACTACAGCTACCACATGTCGAGGAAGGACTCAGCGACCTGTAGGTTTTGCTGCTACTATGCTCCCCTTTCAGTCAATTATATCCTGGTTGGATATACTGGCTTGATGGCCTCAAGACACAGGTACTTCCCGGACCTTTGTACCATCCATCCTCTTCGGGAGCCGTTTTTTAAACATCTTGTCAGAGTCACTAAGCAACGCTATTTTTGTCATTTTAAATAAATTGCACCCGACTTTTAAGATAATTTTCATAGACTGTTTACTTGTTCGTTTCGTCTAGGTATTGATTGTCCTTGTTGCTGGATTCTCAACCTAGTATTGCCCTTTTCCCGTGAGCAGTGATAGTACCTGTACAGCAACTCAAAAAAAAAAATATATTATTATTATTACTATAAACCTGTTCCCTTCTGGACATATTTTGATTTATTGCACTTGCTTTAATGTCGAAAACAATATATTATAAGTTTTGCTGATTCCATACTTATAGGAAGTTTATTGCTCATGATTTACTCAATTTATCTGAATGGTCCATAAAATCCTTCCTAAACTCTAGTATATTATTTATTTTATAATTACTTACATCTTTCATGAGAAGTATTATAAGTCTCCAAAATACTTTTACCTCCCGTTTCTTTAAATTCAAATTTCGCTTTTTATTAATGTGATGCTCTAACTCCTGTTCTATTTGGATTTCGCGCTAGTGTCATTCATCTGCTCTCAAGACGTCCACTAATCTGTAAGTTGAAATCAATTCTCCTTCTCTTCTTCATGTCAATCTCTCGTTTCCATAATTTTTGGGTAGTCTGACATCTATTTCTAGAGAAGAATCCTTACTACTAATCTTCAGATTATCATATATATATAGTATATATATATTATACCATTCTTTCTTTCGGTATTCTTTACCCTTGGTCTTTCTAGCTCACTATCTGGTGTCTAAATTATCCTACATCTTCTTTATCTTCAGGCATTTACTTCTGCTCACATCTCTCCAGATATACTATAATAATATAGTAATAGTGTTCCTAATACCATCTCATAAATCTCGCCATCATAATATATATATATAATCTCTATTCATTTAGTGTCATCTTCTTCAACCTATATATCTTATTTTTCTCTATATAAATCTGTATATTTTCTTATTACTCTGTTCTCTCATCTCATACCTTCATTTCCTAATATATAGTTCTTTAATCATTACTCATCATCTTCCTGAATGCTTGTATTTACTATATCTCACTCCATGTCCTCCTGCGATTCGTATGTTTTGTGTGCATGGTTTGGGGGTGCTCTTCTGGCTTCTGTACAGCAGTGTGGGACGCGGGATACAGTTACGGATGCTTAGTCTACACAAGCATCTTACATGTCGTCCTAGTAGACGAAGAGGCGCTTCTCTCTGCTCTATTTTTTTTTTTGTTTTTTTTCTTTATTTTTATTGGTGTTTGTTTTTTGTTACCATATTGATGAAGTGATAAGATACTCGAATCGGTTCGTATATTTCGCACATTCTCTCTCCGTGTCCATATATCTGGAATTGTGTGCGTGCACTCATGCGTTCATACTCTGTCTCTGTAACGGGTAGTGAGACAGCCACATTCACGCACGATGATTACTGTGCGTGATAGTGCGAGTTTGCTCACACACGAGCGTATAATATAGGAGATATATATATATTCTCTCCGACCTCTCTCCTGATACAAATCATTCTCATATATAGATGTCACTCCTCCTCTCGCGTCTCTCTAGCCGTGCGGCTCCTGTCGGGCATACATATCGTCATATAGGCGCTCGTACACCCTCGATTGCGCGGATGCGACTTTTGTAACTCTACAACTTCATACTCCGCACGATCGGAATAACTACCTATCAGATACCTCGGCTACAGATAAGTAGATCGACTCTTCTCCTCGCAACCTGGACCCTGATAAATGGACTTACTCTTTGAATTGCACTTCGAACATTGATGCCGTGTCTCCCCTCACTTCACCTGGAAGGCCTCTGCGCTCTTGATACCCGATCAGTCGCCTGGCACGCCCCCCGCATCCCAGGTGCCCAAACGTCGGCAATCCCGCAAAGGTGCCCTCGTGGCTGTCGTGGGCAATCGTAGGTGGCTGTCCAACATGCCAAATCGTCCCGGCATATGCCATTATGCCTACCCTTCCCAAATTCTCCTCGACGTCATGCACACGCGCGAACCATTCGATCAGCGAGAATGAGTGCTATACAGACAAGATACTTTATCTCTACTCAGGGACGTTTTTTTCTGAGGGCACTCTCACTAAGCGAAATATAGTGACAGCTAACCGTGTAATCTAATTAGATGCTCTATATCTCGATAGACGTACAGATACTTAAATTAATACTTTATTTTAGATATGGTTTTCCGCAGCCTATGTGAAAAAGCGTAGTTAGTGGTTGAGGATAGGAGACCTTCCAGTCACATCATGAGTTAGGCGATCTCTACATGTACGTCATTGGTTAAAGCGATATTACCCGATATCAAAGTTCTATCCTTTCATCCCTAACGATCGGTCTATGCATGAGATTGCTCGCATTCTATTATAGTCGTCACTTCGGGAAGTGATCACAAAAGAAAGATGCGAGAGTTCTTAAGGCTTCGCTAATAATTTTAACATGCCGCATAGATGAAGATCGCTGACCTACAGCTGTCATCATGTGAATACAATCTACTCTCTAATTCAGAAAAGATCTTTGTCGTGATGCGTTAAAGCGCTGTGTATAACGATTTAGCTACCACATGTATGTGGAACTATCTCTGGATAAAGATCAGAATAATGGCCCCGGTATATTAATATCTGCTTGAATTTTAGATCCTTTTGTTCCTAGGAAATGCTCTCCATAGCGACCTTAAGATATAGTTAGCTGACTCGTAGGGGTGTTTGTTACTCATGATCGATGGTGGATTGTTTCGTCAGACTCATATTTTGTTCTCTCGGTCTGACGAGCGTACTGCGTCAGAATATGGTGCAACTCGTGTTTGGTCCATCCGAAAATATCTATAGTTCTGGTGGATGGTATGATATACTAGCTGAGCTACAATGACATCCGTGGCGGAACGTATTGATATATTAACCAATATAACACCTTTACTTTCTGATTCGCGACAACGACTACTTGGTGAAATACGCGTGTCACTAAACTGTATGAAAAGAATTGTGGTTAGGAGGAGGTGCTCCTCATAAGGCTTCTTCTGTCAACGATAGATATTTCTATAAACGCGGCGTTTGTATGTTGTAAATAGGAGGTGCTGGAATTTGCACCATACACTCAGTTCACGCAGATGCAGAATGATGGTGCACGTTACAGGCCATGCCATAAGATGAACAAATATAATGGCACTACTCAGACAATAGGTAAACGTCATAGTGGATCCCTAATTGCCTATAGAATTGCCAGGCGTGCTGGCCCCGCCCAACGCCCCATGACTCAGTCTTATTAAAAATAGAAATAAACAGAACAAAACGACAATATTTACCTCTCACAGGCAAGACATCACTGACAACAAGTTCTCACAGATAGTAAACTCAGCGAGCGACTACCTGTAGGGTCGCACCGTGTATGCGACTGAATTTTTCGACGCATCGACTGTAGTCTCTACAGACATTGAAATGGAAGACTCTATGTCACATGCGATTGCTCTCGAATGCTTGTCTCAGAAAGCGCAGCATTTTAATCAGGACTACTGGATTTAACCCTTTTATACAAAGAGTTACGAACCTTCATATCATTATACAAGCTACTTTACAGTGAAACTGACCAATGCGAGTTAATCTCTCGCCATAATCACAAATTTTGGGAATTTATATCTAATCTTTCTGCTCTTTTTACATATGACATCACTCATAGATACAATGGCTACCAATAGAGTTTTCATAACTTTTGTACGAGGACTGTCTCTTTGTACTTTTTCTGTGTATTGTTTACACACCTCTTCACATGTTACTCATACACTCAAGATCTTCTGGTAAAAGAGTAGATCCACCAAAGGCGCAGAAAAGAGCTATCTATCGTACTCATATTCTGGAAGAATTGTTGATGTGTTTAGAGGTGTATATCAGCAACTCATACCAGAAAGAACCTGTTTCCGAAAAATGTTTGGAATGTTATAAGCAACAGAATATAGCCACTCTATAACCTCGAATGATTGTGAAAAATGGATAAATCTATTCAAGAATGAGACCTCGCGCAGTATCAAGTATTCATCATAGAGAGAACACGAAAATATCAATACTACGCTGTTAAGCTAAAGATTAGTAACAATGCTTAAGCTTCATTGTCAGCGATTCTGTGCTCTAATACTAGCACAGATTAGATGAGACACAACGTCTATATCGACGGAATTGCACGGAAATAAAGATTCCCATTAGATTTACTTTAAGATGTCTTATACTATAACGAGTTTTTCACTTCTTCTAGATCGAAAATCTACTCCAAATACTGTCTAGTCGCTTCTCGCTAATCAAGTGGATTTCTGGTAAATACTAACAGTATGTATAGATGGTAAAATCGCTGCGCATCCTCTAAATTGGAGGCTTGATGTGATGAACCACTCTTATTTATGTATTTGTATACACTTGCTGCGCTTCGAGAGAGGTCTGATATATGGCAAGATACTCTGATCCAACGCAAATCGAGGCACAGATCGAACTACTTAAGCGCTCCTGGTATATACATTAGGAGTCGTCATAGAATAAGGGAGACCCTCGAAGAAGAGGTCTCCTCCAAATCGCTAACTCTATATCACACTATCTCTAAACCACTAGGCATAAACTCTACGCAGAATCGTCTGCTCTCATCACTCACGCTCTCACACACACAAAATCCGAACGCGACGAAGCGTAAATTCCTACTTAGCCAAATGTCTCCAGTATTCGCTGCTTAGGTCAATCAGATACCGAAATTACCACGACATATATTGGTACTCTCTCTTTATATTCGACGAAACCAAATTATCCAACTCCTTCTCATAAAAGTTTTTTATTTTCAAATTATTAATTCAATATGACCCTTGTTCCTAGGTTATATACATCTATTTCCTCTTTCATCTGAGTAATATACTCAAGTATCTCATAGGATATGAAGCAATCATCACATTCATTATCACCAATTTCTGAATATCTGCTTACTTGGTACAGATGCTCATGATTCACATCCATTATAAATCACTAGCATTTTCGTTGCCTTCTATTTGACTCCTATCGAACCTAACATAATAATAGTATATTGTGACTTATGTAATTGAACTCTCAACTGTAATATCTCGTAATTCATGTGCAATATATAGCTCTTTCACAAATACATCTGAAAATCATCCTACCCTAAATAATAGATAAAGGTCATATACAACCTATAACAAATCTTCACTGGTTGTATATGTCATACTATACTGGCCTCACAGGATTTTTGATTATTCCCCCTACTCGCCGAGACCCTCACACGGTCACTTCTATACCTCTTATCCCTTCTAATCCTATAACTGTATACACCTCTAACATTACCCGCAATGTATTTCTTATTTTAGGTGTCAATATGGCTCGATATATATATAACTTTAATTAATGATACACAAATGTATGGGATATAATATTCATAAACTCATCATGACTACTTTCCTTCAATGGATATTCTGGCGTGGCTAATTATTAACTTACTATATATATTCGAAGAACTTATGTTCAACTAAAAACATATGTACACCAAAGTGTATATGTTTGCAGGAACTTCGACTTGGCTATAACGTAATTTTCTTTTTTCAACCTTATTCTTAGATAATATATAAATCTCACGTATATAACTTCTATGATGAAGTAGGTGACATGATATGATAAGTAGAGAAGGGGTCAGGAAATACTCATCCACAAATCTATCCCTATTTACCCAGTTGCCCTCTTTTACATAAACCAATCTTATCAATGCAGTAGCGGCTAAGAATTCAATACTTATCATCTGTACATTACTATTATATGTTCTGCTCTTATACTTATGACTTACCTGAGTAAGTTAGAATATTTACTAGGTCGACTTAAGCTTGTAATCTTTCTTTATAAACAGCTCCTACTCCGGTTGTTAAATATACCAGGTGACTTCAACCTCCGCCCACACATTATGGGGTGACTCTGTCACGAATCATCCAAATCTCAAGATTTACACTTAAGAATCTTTCTAAACCCCCCCTTTTCCGAACTATTTGTTTTTGCTCATTACTACAGGAGTCCCAACTTATACTAATATATGAACTGTTTAGATACTCAACACACTAGTATACATCATTTCCTTGGTATATGTAATATTTCCTTTTGCCCTCCATTCCTATTATATGGATCGTTATTTATAACCCGCTGGTCCCGCTTTGATTATTTATTTCGTACAGTGATCATTACCCAATAGCTTAATAATGAGTACTATATTATGTTTATACAAGACCAATAGCAACAAACCCAACTTCCCTATGCTTGGCACGTTATATGATCGAGAAGGTAGATGGGCTTCTATTTATTTTATATCAGACACCGTCCTAATCACTCATCATCTATATCTTCTCATTCCACTTGTCAATAAAAGACTCTCCGCTGTGGATGATGCCCTTTCTCTCTCTCGAACTGTTATGGGGGGTAGGAATAGCGAGATACGATCGCTCGGCTAGCGGACAGAAAGAACTATAAGAGCAATTCCAGCACAGCAGTATGTCATCGTACCACGCGTCTACGGAGACAGGCGAGAGTCCCGCAATTAGCGCTCCCTTGGTGGTCCAAAGCAGTTGGTGTTATCAACGCCATATCCGAATGAGGAAGATACGGAATTCCGCATTACACGGACGAAAATAATCCAAACTTAAAACGAGCTTCAAAGGACCCACGCGACACGACCACATACCATGCTATTGGTCATTTTCTTTTCGTTAATAGATAGGGGTCAAGTCCCGCCATGTGGAGACTCATGGCTGGACACGCAGATTAAATACATCGTCCAACGCGTAAACAATCACTCTCCTTTCGAAATCATACATATCGCTGTTACTCACAACTCCCTTCCTGTTAAGTGTGGAAAGTTAACACAGAAATATCTCGTCGATCTAATAACTCCTCCCCACAGTCCTCCGTTATGGACTGATATAACCGACACGAATCTCCGCCCCTGCGGTGGTAGCGGATGCGTTAGGTTAAAGCTTTGCTAGTCCATTCGAGTTCATTCCGCTACGCTGAAGCCTTTCAAAAATTGAGAACTGACACAGCACTGCCAGACTTTTCTTCAACAGCGAAAGGGGCAGATCCACTAAATACACCACGCCATCGTTCATCCATATTTAACTCGACTTAGCGCAGTGCTCTATCATCTACGACTTCGCTAGACTCGGCGAGCTCTCAACGACATAATGCTCTGTGCTGCTCAGGCTCTTGTCTCTACTGTACATCGTGACTTTTGTATTCACATTAGCTCTATTCCTCGGTATTCATACATCCCCTCACGACAGCGATTTCGAGAGCTTCCCTCAGTTCACTAGCTTCGCACTTACTTAACTATACGCACATTATCCTGGTAAATCGAAGACTAATACTCCTCTTTCCCATACTCTATCACATGAATTGGGAACAATCACAATGCTACTTGTAAATCACTCTATGGCTACCTTCATAAACCTGGTGTAGTCTCTAATTTAGCATCGCGGAAAGACATGCGCGATTCTCTAATACGAATGATCCTCTTATATCATGTTCTATAATCATAGAACTCTCTTTGCCATAACCTAATGCATCGAACCTCCTTAAAATTGTGAGAAAATGGTTTGTACCAGTGCTCTCCGTGTTATCTTACCTGTTCTCTGGTAGCAAGTCAACAGACTAAGATACGCATATCTATTCTATAAACTCCCACATGTATAACAGGGCTCTTCACATGCTACTAAATATATGATTTCGTATTCTGCGACCCTTTGTTAATAACTAGATACCTATGAATCCGTGAAGCCTTCCTCAACTGGTGGTATGGTTCTTGGTGTTCTTCTTTGACCTCGAAAAAGCTTACGATCATACTAAACGTGGAGAACTGGGATTACTCCTTAAATCCCTATTCGCTCGGTTTTCGAAGCTGGAACAACTCCCTCTTTTTCTTAAATGTCTTGTTGTCTCATAAAAGATTACATTAGCAAGTTTACGTGCTACTACTTATTTACTCTGAGTCTAGACGTACCATATACTTTTTACTTCTTGAATGAAGGCGTTCCGCAGGGATGTGGAGGTTTTTCAGTGGTACTACTATATTGCTCTTCGTGGATTTCTATATGTAAATGGAGTGAGTTAGTTGTTCTACGCTATGAGCTCCCAGGAGTCGAAGTCGCGAGTGGTATTTTCTAAACGGGTGGGCACGCGCTCGGGAGTCCGGAGTCGGCACGCTCGCTCAATATTCAAGAGGCTCGGAGTCGGAGTCGGCAGCGGCAGTGCTCGGTACAAATTTTTAAGAGTGGTTCTCGTGATAAGTGGATGTCCGGAGTCGGAGTGTCGAGAAAATATTTTGGATCCCGAGCTCACCCAGGATTGCTGGTCATCGGAGATGCCTTTCTTAGCTCAATTCACTACATGCAATAATGCGCAACTTCCTAGCTATTGAAAATATTGTCACAAGTGGGCTAGGCTCCCATGGCTTCCATTTTTTCTCCCACCAAAACCTCAGGGCAGTGCTTTTTAAGAGAAAAGGGAATCGAAGAACTTGCCACCTCTTCCAGCGAACCTAACCTCTTATATCGGCTGTTTCTCACAGCCTAATTCTACCTTGTTTACTCACTTATGCTAGGTTCAAATACTATGTTCTACGGGCTACATACACTCTAATGACAACTATTAACATAAACTTGAGCATCAATACTAATACTCAACTAGCTATAATATTAAAACACTAAAATATCTTCATTTCTGTGTTCCTGCATCTTGAATCTAGCTTAAGTCACCCTTGACCTCAGCTTTATCACAGGCCTGTCGTCTGTCCTGCCATCAACTGACTGTACATTTTGCGTATAGACTGATCGGATAGTCCTTTTTGGTTTAGCGTAGCCTAATCACGCTCGCCAACTGGATATTCATCCTGAGCTAGGCTGTACTGACTGGTCAGGCCTCATAACAGTCTTCTGTAGATCCATGCCAAAACGAGCGCGATCCGTTATCTCCCGATGATGTGGTGGGGTAGAGTAACCCTTAATAATATATACAGGAATCAGATCCCGATAGTCGAAGCCACCTCTAGATAGTCCTGGTAGAGTACATATTCCTTCGCTCGATTGCTAGATCATTTGCAGACATCACGCAGTATACTGATAAGAGGAATCGAGGGACCGGGAGTCAGTATAGGTAAATGGGCACGTAATACAAGTTTAAAAAATCTCGGTGGCAGATGTCTCATTCAGAGAGAAACGCTCTCCATACCACCGTATACATAGACCTCTGCGTCGTGGCTTAGACCACCGATATCATATGTAGCTAGCGAGCATGGATACAATCAGAGAACATCACCTGGATCTACTGCGCCCATTTGCAACACGGTCGAATAAAGCGAATAGATTAGTGAGTAAAATGGTCAGCACTCGGAGCGAGGAATCGCATGTTTTCGTCCAAGGTGCGTGAGGGTGAAATATTAGGAGGTTTGACGAAAGAGTGGCCATCATCCTTAGGGTGAGAGTCTCCCTTCAGTCAATCCATAGACAGCAATTCTGCGTATGTCGCGATATCATAGGGACCATAAATCAGTCATCAATATAATCTTAAGCAAGAACTTTGCTTCTCAGACGATGGAAATTAGCTTATATAAGCATGCTGTCTCATGATGCCAGAAAGACTTTGTTATCTACAGCGCCCCAGAGGAGCGGTTTACAGACGAACTATCTACTTTCGTTTGTTTGATTGAAACGGTCGTGAAAACGCGTGGGACTACGCTGGTCGTAGAGGAGACTGTCTTAGCCGTCTTTTCCTCGCCCGCTAAGCCACTCTCCCATACCTTCCCCATTATGCCCCTTTGTGTCACAATTGTTATAATATTACCTAAGTGAGGATGGAATAATCGGGTAAAGATGTAGTAAGGCGCATAGTATATTAGTATATTCCTCACTATCCCTTAAAATCCAAGCGGATCACATCTGATTACCGTCGTCTTTATTCAGAGCTCTTCGCGATTAGGCGGGCTACAAGCGCGTTAAAACCAAAACTTTATTCAATAAAGAACGCAATGTATCAGCTTTGTGACTCAGCAAAATTTACTTATGCGATACTTTCTCCAATCTCGATAGAGAAAAGATGATTTATATGTTGGAAACTCACCTCTCTTCTACGTAAGAGGTACAGTGGAGGCAATTGAATAGCTGACAAAGAGAGCGCCTAAGAATGCGTCGCATCTCTTCTCGCGAGGCTTGTCTGTTCCCAGAGGTTACACTCGCTCCGCGACTCGCTCTATGTGTCGCCAGAACAAGGAGACGTCTCATCAATACTGGCAGATGTTACTATACCTAGCTGCCATATGTCGCATCGCGGCGCACTTTTCGTATACTGTTTAGGCGAACCGAGGAGTAGGATCCGAGATCGGACCGGACGGGGAGAAGGAATCAAGTGAAAACATAAAAGTCCGACAGCCTCGTGAGGTGGTCTATACCGCGCTCCAGCAAGAACGATAGAGCGTCTTGACATGAGGTGGTATGTAACTGTGACACAAGGCCTTCCGATATTTGGCGAAACTATATTAATGCACAGATGATCAATACTATATGAGGTGTGTTTGTAGAGCTCTCCACGCTCCAATTTGCAAACTTTCTTGACCTGGTGCGGCAACAGCCGCGCAAATAACTAGTGTCATGTCATAATCTTCTTATTGATTGTTCCCATCTCATGGACGCATGAGTTCGACTGTGGTGTTTATTATTCCTTAGTGTGATCGGATCCATAACATCACTTGCGTATCAAAGATATATCCGCTAGTGTTATCTTATCTGAGATACTATTCCGCCCTTTTGTCAGGAAACGCACTTCTTTAGTTCTTGTAGTATGCTGTCTTCAAAGAGTGAATTATAGATCTTTAAATAAGCACTATGTGATTGTGTTAGGTAAATACTTCAAGAACTATTACATACAATCACATGGAGCAGATAAAAATATTTATTTTATAGATATATTTGTGGAATTTATTTTATGGAGCATAGACTGAGAGTAGTGTTTCACTACTCACGCAGAGATTAAGACGCCTCTGGGTGTTTGACATTCTGTAAAATGTTCATACTCTCACATAATATAGATTAGTGAAGGTGTAGTCCATGGGAATGCTGATGTGATTTCATAGCCCAGTGGATAGGGCGCGCTTCATTGTGAGCGTGTGAAGGGTTCCTGTTACTAGAACTAGCCAAATAGAAAACAAAATATATATTAACTATATATAATATATTATAAATGATGGTCTAACTATATATATATATATATATCTACAGTTATATATAGGAAAAGTGAGGATAGTTAATTAATATAAGATATCAAAATGATCTTGATAAATAATTCTTATGTAATAAGATAAGTGGCAATTATGAATATTTATTATATATAGTAAAATAATATATGTATACGGTATTCTTCCGTTTATTTAAAGATAGTGAAATATCGTTAAAAGGTCTAAGCAAAATAACTGGAAGATACATATGTCATCTGAAATACTGTGTGTCCTAAGGAAAAAAGATTTATGTCGTTAGATACAGTAAAATTCTAAATTTATTAATCACAATTATGCATGATGCTCATTTGTAAGATGAGTAACAATTCAGTGCTCTATAGGTATAAGAGACATAGGATAACATAAATAAGACTATAAGGACAGCAAATTGCAGTGTGGCGCAGAAAAATAGACTCAAATCTGCATAAAATGTATGTGTATTGGGCTCATTTAAGAAAAGTTATGACATTAGTGAGCATGACAAAAATAGATTAAAACAGACCTAGAACGCAGCAACTATGGGAAACTGAATAGTTTGTATTAATTTGATTATGGGGATATTGATATAATAATTGTTAATGAATTAAAGTGTTTTATTTATTATCTATATATAACTATAATAATATACCAATATATAGAGTATTCTCTGACATACAAGTTTGGGCACCTTATTTAAAGAAAGACTTAGATATGTACTAGAGAGAGTTGCATAATAGTAGAAGCAAATAACTAAGGATGATTATATTT
>JABUQX010019756.1:0-52176 GCA_015478945.1 Trachelipus rathkii
CATTATTTTTTTGTAATTTCATAAAAGAAATATCGTGATATCTTTTTGGTTATTTGTCTTATTAATTAATATGATATATTCATAGTATGTATAATTCAACGAGATACAGATATCTTATTTAGATAATCTATTTGTTATCTATTTATTTGTTATATTTGTTCTCTATTTGTTATCCCAATCGTTTTGTTGCTGTTCATGGGGAAAGGAAATTTGTCATAATTGGACGTCTATAATTCTTGTCATACACTAGAATTTTCAAATTATATAGTCATCGCATTATTCCTTTAAATTATTATTTCTTTTGCCCTATTACTTTTTTTTATTTTTTATGTTTTTGTATTATTATTTCCTTGTTCTCTTACTAATTTTCATATCAGTTTGTTTATCTTTCTTTTTAAACTAAGCCTACGCAATCTACAAACCTTACCCTACCATAGCAATTTCCCTTGAATATATTTCCGTGGGATTGCCACCTTTAATTCCGCCTCCGTTCCTGTATGATAGTCAACTTCTCTTGCAAGACTTTTTAAATATTTCTTCTTCTTCATTTTTATCACTATAATTTTATTTTATTATAATGAAATATAAATATATTATATAATATTATTTAAATTTATTATTAGTTATGAAAATATATATCATAATTTATTATTATTAATCTCTATCTTTATCATATTATTCTTCTATATATATATATAGTACTTTCATATTACTTATATCTCTAATCTATATATATATATATCCTATTACTATATATATTAATTACTATATGATTTTAAGGACTTGAAATTGAATTAACAAAATTGTCGCCAGGAGGCGATGCTCGAGAGATTATGTCTCCCTTATGTTATTCAATTTGTATAGGCTGGATGGTACCAGGGCTACTGCAATAGAATTAAGAGATATGGGGCCCCTTTCGGTCTAGGGGATTTGGTGCATTTAGAGAATGATGGCGCGCCACGTAATGGTATTAGAGCAGTGGAGGGTGCCCTACCTATTATAGGGGCTCCTCGGCACTCGCTTCATAGCGCTTTACTGCTGTAGTGATATTTCCCTGAAGCGGTTTTTTGATGACGCTCTGGTGAGTTAGAGATGCGCAGCACGTTGGGTTTGTTTTGTTTAGGAGAGATTATGTGTGTCTTGGAGTATACTTAAATCGGATCAGCATTAGAGGATAGAGGATAGTCCCTGTTGCAGTGTTTTTTGTGATTGTATGGACAGTCTCCCTCCGGGTCGCTCATAGTTATACTTAGAGGTCCTGGCTGACGCCGATGGGTCTGGGGTTTCTCCGGCCCTCACGCCTCTGGCAACGGAGAGGGTGTCCCGGGGGGCCTGTTACGGTTAACATATTTAGGTCCACTTATGTGATTTGTTTCGCGATGTGAGTAGGGAACCCGATCTGCAAGCACGAGAGGGCGTATAGTATACAGCGGCCTTTCTCGCCGTTGTATGTCGACCACGTGAGTTGTCCCGTGTCCTGTCAATGAACCTCCTGCTTGTTGACTTGTCTGAGAGGACGGACTTACATTCTGTCGCGAGTGTCCAGGTCACTACCGGCGCTCTACCTGTACGCGGATGTGTATATTGTTTTCTGTTTGTTTTTTTACAGGTGTTGCTTTGCTTACTACAATATGTTTCGTCACTAGAATATGAGACCTTTTTTCCACGATTGGCTCTTGGTTAGAGCTTTTAGAAGGTATGGATCTTAATGAGTGAGCACATGTGATCCTCCTGTTAGATTAGATCTCTACCTTTTATGGGGTCCGGCCGATTGTTAGTGTCAGGAAGAAGTTTGATCAGTATATCTATGTAGTGGACATTCTAACGTTAATCTTATGAGGGATGTTCTGGTGGTTGTGACAGTAAATGGAATAAAAGATGAATAATGAAATGAAAGTATCGATTGATATGATTTTGGTCATGTGGAAAGTGATTGATGAAATTAGTCGGTTGGTTAAGTCGGTATGTAATAGTAGACTTGGAAGCTGTGCCTGGAAACTTGATTGGCTGTAGATGACTAGAAGAAAACAGTAAATTGAGGTCAGTATTAATGAAAATGCCTGAAGTAGAGAGATAATTGTAGAGTTTTGGTCCAGAGGCGAAGAAGAATAGGTGCATAATATGAGTGAATTGCGTGGTTTTGTGACCGGGGGGTATTAGGTTGTGACCCACTCCTTTGCCAAGGGGTTTGATCTCTATCCATTGACTGATGCATACTATTAGCTGAGGGTCCGTCGCGTGTCCTCGTGTACAAAGACCCCTCTTAGGGTCTGATTATTTCCCTGACACCTGGCGACGTGTTCTCTTATTTAATACTAAAAATACGTATAAGGGGGGAGGACTGGTATAAGGCTGGGGTTGGTGATCGTACTGTTGGCGAGCGGTGGTGCATAATGTCTTGGGGCGGGGCGCCCGTCGCTGGAGCGATGTCTGACGCCTGTGTCGCGTAAGTTGGGCGCTAGACGTTTGCCCACCCTTCATATCTCTGATGCCCTCTGCCGAGTGGTGGCACTCTGTCCGAGGTAACGGGTATTATGGGGTTTGTGCTGAGGTGAGTACTGAGTGAGGCTTCCACTCATTAGTTTACGGTTTTGACATCTAGTGGTATTATTTGGAGAGAGACGGAAGGGTGCTGTTATAGTGATTGCTATAGTGTCCAAGTACTGAGGTGCCGACACCTTCTATATGACATAGTAATAAAGATCTGCATCCTCGGACGGCCTTCTAGAGTGCCGTATCTAAGTGAGTCCTAGCCTAGTGATACTCAAGTGGTGCTTATACTATAGGTGAATCCAGGTAGCAAGGGGTGGGTTCGTTATTATTCTTTTTTGGTGATACCTACCTATATTTATATATATATATACTAGTAGCCTTTTTTTAGTATCTTTACTATAGTGCTTTATCCTTGTTGCATACTATATTTTATGAACTATTTTTGAGAATATTCAAATATTCATTATATAATATACCGATATAATTAATATATATATTAATATCTATATATTTATCTTATACCTATCTATAATATTCATTATATATGATATATATCTAATACATGTCTTTTATATACTATCCTTACATCTCATATATATATATCTATAGGTTATCTCATTATTATTATTACAGTTAACCACCACTCACGGGCCGAGCCCCTTTTCAAGGAGGCACAGAGCGGAATAAATAAAAACATGTAAAAACTCCACCGTATCCTCCCAATCCCGCAGCTCCTACTGAGCAATAACATTCTTATTCAGTGATACGAGCTCAAGACGTGAGTTCTGTTTAACAGATTAAGTGACGATTAAATATTAGATTGGATAAAACAGAAGAAGGCAATGGAGTTCCACAGAATCATCGAAGTACGTGGATAAAAGAAAGAGGCAGCACAAACTGAACAAGTCTGGTGTATTCTCAATACTCATAGCCAAAATTCATTGCGAGAACCATTAAGGCACTCCTTAATGTATTTGAGGGCGATCGCTAAATGGATAGGTGTAAGACGAAGCGGCCAAGCTCCCCTGAGCAGTCTTCCGTTTAGTATGTCACCTGTTCTTATAGAAACAGAGGATAAGTGCGTCCAACTGTCATTGTTCTAGCATGAGATAAGAGGGTCTGAGGAGATGAGTTTGAAAGATAGGGGCAGTTTGATTAGGTTTCTGTAGCTTTATATACTCAACCCCTAATGCAATAGTGGGTGGAGGCCGGAGTCCTCTCTTCACAAATTTGTGAGAACATACTCCATAAGAGGGCGATTTACAAGTGCCTTCGCTTTATTATACTATACTGAGATGCTAGTGCCATTTGTGAGCAGAGGATAAAATTAAAATTCCCGCCAAACCTCACGAGCAGGTACAATACTTCACTACATGTTCTTTCTATTTGAGTATGCCACCTTTAGCAACATATGTAAAACTTATGTAGGTTCTTCAAAGAATCAATTTTATTATACATTGGTATATGTATAATTTAATTAATATATATATCTCAATATAATATTCTATCTTTATATATATATCTTATATACTATATATATATATCATATCTATTATATATATATATAATATCTAATCTATATCTTATATTCTATATATATTATTTATATATTAATTATATATAGTTATATATCTCTAATATATTTTATTTTATCTATCTATTATATCTATTCTCGTAACGGTTGTACAGGTCATCTTTCCACTCCTGATTTAGTTACCGCTAGTCTCGCTTAGTTCTCCGCTCCGAGCGGACTACAGAAAATTAGGTTAGCGAGTAAACTTGAAGCGGAGGTGCGGAGTCGTCAGACGGGACAGGATTTATGGGCTGGAGGCTTGTCACGAGCGGATCATAGAAAAAGAGTTTCCGCATCTCGGTGTGGTTTTCGCGCCACTCCTTTTTTTAAAAAATGAGAATATGTTTGTGTGGCATTCAGAGTGTGGCCTGAGTGAGTCCTGATGGGATAAAGGAACATTGTCAGATCTTTTTCATTTCCTAAGTTTGAGGATAAATAATTTCATGTCCCACAGGTGTTGGGTGGCCAGTCTCGTGTTTGAGTCCATAGGCTGGGGCCGTAAGAACTTATATTCTGTTTTTAATTAATTAGATCTGTCCCAGCCAATTCTCGAACTTGGTCTCCTTAATGGTTACGAGGCCTTCTACCCATGGCTCCCCTGGTCCACATCAGTATTATATGCATAGATATACTTATTAAACTATGATTGTCCCATTAATACTAGACTGGAGAGTGGCGGAAGTTTTACCGGTGTTGCGCGTCAATTCTGGCGTATTAAATTTATTAATGGTACGGTGTGGATTACTACTGGCACCAATTATACACTGAGAGTTCATTATCTTAGGATTGAGACTTTATTGGTTGTGGAGCATACGCCATCCAAGATGCATATAGTGGCTATTATACACCAGGGCTTCTATGTGAGTACTTTACTTAGCTATGTAGTATGATTTATTTAGTACCTCATCAAGCGTACCGTTGGCTTAGGCATGGACTCTCTCGATATACTATAGTATATATCCTAGCCCATTATTAGAATATTTTTGTCGAATCTATATGTATATATATCTATGATTTTTGACTGCAAAGCATGTCACATATTCCAATAATGCTCAATACTTCGAGTATACATTGCTTCTTTAACTTTATTTTACCATAGGTACTTTACTTCTTCCCCTTTTCCGGCTTATATAGGTCACACTATCCTACTTATCTTATACCCGCCATACCCTGCAGTGCTGCCCATCTTTTTTTTCTTTCCGTTCGTTATGTCGTGTTTCTCAGCCATTGGGTTTATTGTTATTGTTCGTTTTTCCGCGGTACCTACCTCACTAGGTAGCGGGATGCGGCTACGCTCACTATAGGCCTAATTAATCGTAATCTATTTGATCTTACTGCCAGTTTTACTTCCTTTGTTTCAATTGCACCTATGATGTGATCAATGCGCCCTATAATTTATGTACGCTATGATCAATTTAGCCTTATTTAATGTTGTTTCTGTTACGTGCATATCTAATACTACTTAATAACTGCAATGCGGATGGATAGATTACCTTAGTGAGTCCCTAGCGTTACTTATAACTATATGTCTTGCCTCATGCAGTGTGCATTACGTCCGATGCTAATTATTAATTGTATCTTTTACAAACCCCTTTTTAGCCATTGGGTTTGTCTCCCTACTCTTTTTCCTTTTCTCTCTCTCTTCTTTCTCTTTACTTTCTCTTAGCCATACTATTTTGGTACAAAATATATATCTATATCATTTATATTAATCCTATATTCTATATTCTATATATATTATTATATACTTACTATCATATCTGCTACCAGAGCTGATATCGTAGCATTAGCATCGACTCTGCAGTGCCCTCAGTCTACGAGGCTTTCCAGGATTCCTACTAAAGTCCTTGGTCGAATACATACTAACCTACCTTCTTAATGGGTGGACACCGGAGTGGTCTTAAAATAATTAATCAGAAGTGGAGGCAGAACATGACATTAACCGGTGAGGACTTGGTGGGAGATATTAGCAATTGGCCTGGCTTTGGAAGCGATACCTGAATCCAGCGCGAACGGACCTCTTCTCCTACCGGGTATATATGAATTTCTCTATCTTTTCCTCTTTTCTCCTGAGGCATTGTGCAGATATTTTTTTCGTTTTGAATCTTGGTTACCCATTGTATACAGTAAGTCATATGAGCACGCCTCTTCGCGCTCCAGTGGTCTGCGTTCTGCTCTGACTTTGTGTGGTAGAGGTGGGCGTGACATTATATGTGTAGTCATGCTGGGTGGAGTCTACTTTCTTGTAGCGAGCTCTGACTGACCGTCAGCCCTTAACTGCGTGCCCTTTAATTTGAGAAGCTAATCTTTGTGAAAGTAATAAGACGATCCCTCTGTGTTCGTCCTTTGTGTACGGATATGACATGCTGTGAGTAAGCAGAGAAATCTGTGAGGACTGTTTGTAATCCACACTATTATCGGTCTCATTTGTTTCAGCTTTATCATGATAATATCATTATTACAATTACCGTTATTATCCTTTTATTCGTAACGCGATAGTATTACGTCTTCTATGTGGGTTAGTATTTAAATATCCAAACGTTTATTTCGCACATTATCTCGTAAGATTGTGACGCTTGGGTACGTCGCGGACTTGCGATATGCGGAGGTCTTCGACTGGCTGATATTAGTTGCTGTTGCATGGAGCGCATACGCGCGATCTTATCGTACGTTTCTTTCCGTATGTGACGGGAATCAGTTCGCGTCGTCAGTAAGCTTTCTGGCTCATGCGGACATACATCTATTATTTGGTTGTTTTGCATCCATACATTTTTTGTCTTAACTACCGATCCATTTGGATTTTCATGCTTTCTCTCTTACTAGTTATTTTTCTTTTCCGCCCACGTGCCTTTTTTACTGATTTTGTTTATTTTGTGGCCGCACCATTTTCTTATTTCTTTCATTCATCGTCAGTACCCCCCGCATCCGTTTCGTATCCGCTTTCTGACTTAGTTTCCCCTTGGTAGTGATTGCAGCTCTGGCAGCAGCACCCTGCGATGGTTTTTTCCCCTTTCTCCCTTTTTCTTCCCTGTCCTAAGTCATTTTTCTTTCTTCATTCGTTTCTCTTTTTTCTTTTCCTTCTTCTCTCTCTTTTTTTTTTTTCTTTCTTTTTTCTCTTTTCTTTCCTTTCTTCTTTTCTCCTCCCTCTCGTCCTTCCAACTCTCCTATCTCTCGTCTCTCTCTCTCTCTCCTTTTTCTCTTTTCTATCTCTATCTCTATTCTCTACTTCCTCACTCTCTATATTCTATCATCTATCTCTTCACTTGGACACACACTACTTCCTCCCCCCGGCGGGTTAGCGCTCGATCATTTTTTTTTATCTTCTCTCATCGTATCTCTTCTATCTTCGCTGTCTCCATATCTCTCTTATTCTCTCCTTATTTATCTCTCTATTCTATCTCTCTTCTCTTTATTCTCTCTCTCTCTCTCTATCTCCTCTTCGATATCTCTCTCTTATTCTATGTTCGTACTTACCCATCTCATCCTGTCCAAGTCCCCCTCCCCCTTCCTGTTTAAATTCCAATTTTATCTCTTACCTTTTACACTTGTCTGCCGGTTGTCACTCCCATCGTCCTCCCTACCTTTCTTCTGTATTTTCAATTTATTTTGTTCGTTTTAACTTTCTTTGTCCTTTCATCCTCCCCTTTGCCCCTGCTTCACAACTGTCTGTATGTATCGTTGTCTTTTCCTCTGTGCCGTCGCCTCATCTGGCGCTCTATCTATCTTACATTCTTTCATTCTTATATATCTCTATCTCTACTCTATCCTTACTTCTTCTAATACATCTTCTTTAAAACGCTGAAAATTAAATCTTATATATATTATTTATATTCTATATCCTCCACTATCTATTATCTCTTGGATTTTAATATATCCAAATTAATCGGCTATAATAATCTGAAACTATCGATATATTGAAATATAAGTATGTTTTCTGGCAAATAATATCGAAGGCGACTTGATATTTTTTTAAAAATCGGATATTGAATTTATGATATTTTTTAGATATCGGGCATCCCTACTATGGAGAGTTTGGAAGAGGGATTATTGAAGATTGACAAGACAGGACCAAATAGCATAAAAGGCAGATAACGAAAGTAACACACTCACATGTGAAATAGACCACTACAAAGATAGGACTAACACAGAAAAGGAACTACTAAACAAACCACAGCAGAAGAATGGCATATCATACGAAGGTAAAACTGGAGTTAGCAGGAGGTGTGTTGTCGACGATACTGTTTATAGCGAATTTGGACACAGTCATAAGAGGTGTAAAGAGCGTTTGAGAGGAGAATTGACGAGACATCATGGTATACGCAGATGATTTGCGTGTTGGAGTGAGATGGTGAGAGGTTAAAGCAAATGGTGCTGAGAAAGAAGAAAAAAGTTTGGAAGTGGATTAAATATGAATGTGGTGAAACCAGAAATCAATGATAGTGAGTAGGAACCGAGAACGAGAGGAGCAGGATTGATCAGTCTCGGAAGAGTAAGCAACCACGAGATACACGACAGCCAAGATTAAACAGTAGGCACAGACCATAACAAATCAAATAGGCAAAGCAACAATTTGGAAAAGAAGAAGGGGGTGTGCAAAAAACAGCAAAATTACGCCCAAGCTCAAGGACACCACAAAGGATCCTGCCAAGAGCCCAGATCAACTGAGCAAGCCACCTGTAAAGACGAGTTATCACCATCCTTGAACGATAAATACTATCGAACAAAGAGGTGGAAGAGAGCAATTATCGAGGGAGTGTTGACACAATACTGTTGTATGGGGCAGAGAAGCATGACAGGGAGAGAGGTGAGTAGAATTCAGAAGGGAGATAAATGGTGTTGAAGAGCGATGGTTGGAAAGACCAGGAGAGATAGAGTGAGAAACGAGACAGTGAGGGAAAGAGCGTGGGTTGAAACCATGATGATAGGTGAACCGACAACGCAACCCCAGCACTAAGCATGGTGGAGACACCATGAGAGCAGATCGCCAGGGAAGGACAGAGCTTGCCAGTAGGAGGATGGAGGTGGAGACCCGGAAAAGGGAGTGAGGTCCGTAGAGGAAGACCGTCGGAAGAGATGGAGGGACACGTGGAGGATTCATTAGGGGACACAGCTGCCGTAGCAATGGATGAAACTGGATGGCGGAATGGGATGTGATCGATAGCCACAACAATGGAAGGGAGGTTGACCCACTGACAGGACTCGTGAGCCTTAGCTGGGAGAGATGTAGGATGTATTGAGTAGGATCTATATAATATATATATATTTATATATTATATATAGTCGTATATATATATAATATATATACCTATACCTATATATATATATCTATATATTTATATATATATATATATAATATAATCTATATATATATATAATATATAACATACCTTATATATATATATTATGTGTCACTCATTTCTTATACCCAAGAATTGGTGGTAAGGTGCGCGTAGCAATGTACGGAAAGAGACAAGTCGTAAAGAATTTGACACACCAGTCAAAAGCAAACCAGCCTTATCTGCCCCATTCTTATACTGCTTTAGTAAGAAAATCGCCGGCAGTCAGAAAATCTATCCTCGAGCTTCACGGGACCGCTGACCGACCCTCAATGTGTCATCCCGTCAATGTAGATTTAACCCTTGGCAAAGTGGGTCCACACATAACCCCTCTACATACACGCCTTCACCTATATTATGCACTTTCTCTCGCTCTGCAACTCTCATTTCTCTCCTGCAGGCATTCCTTTAAAGCTAATCCTCAATTCACTTTGTTACCTCTCCGCCTCTCTCAGCCGGTCGATTTCCAGCACACTCACATGTATACATTCCGCGTTAAACCAACCGAGTTATATCAATCCTTTCGCACATGACCAAACGATCTCAACGTACTTTCATTTATTACTCTCCTTTATCCTCCTTTCTTGCAACACATATGCTCTCGTAATACGTTCTTCCTCATTTATCAATTCCTTCTCACACTAAACTCGCCCCTAAAATTGTTTATCTCTGAACACATTTGTCTGTTAGATCATCTCTATTCCAGTACCCATAGTCTCATTATTCGATACTCATACGGACAGGTGAATCCACTACCCTCTGTAAGGACCCTAGCGACCAAGACTTAGTCCCCTTTATCATTCCCGTCACATCGAACATTGAGATGCAGATCGTAGTCGGCTACCAGCGAGCGGATAGAGTCACCCTTTCTGCATTCAGGACCTTCCGCTTCTGAGAATCATCTGCATCGGCCGTTCCTTATGTCATCCCACACCTAATAGAAGGAGTACGGAAAACGATACTGACTGATATCGTAGGCTTAAACTCGAACACTTGTTCCGCTGCTACCATCTAATATTTTCAAACGAGAACTCGCTCCACTCACAACAAATCTTACTCTTTCACTTTCTTTCAACCCCCTCCTTTTTATCACGACGTTACCAGAAGTTGCAGACTGAGAACAGCATGGGCGCGAGGGGAGTCGGTGATTCGGGACGCGCGGCTAATCGGCAATTCTCTACAATTCTCTCCAAACTCTCTCAGCATTCCCCAACACAACACATGCCACTCCGCAATATACGATAATAGCGCGCAATCATCCCCACTCTCTCTCCATTCTCCATCATTTACCAACCCCATCCCCACCCCTCCACCCCTCCCTCACTCTAAATTCTTCATACCCCCATCATATCACTCTAGAATAACAAGCAGACGCATAACACTCCCTGATCATCCGCTATTATATTAACAATAATCAATAATATACTATATCCTACTACATATCTATTACTATACTATATCCTTCTTCTTCTACTAATATATATAAATACTATATATACTATCTATATATTATATAAACTATGACTACCTAATACTAATATATATATACTTACTTATCTACTATACATATATATATCTCTACCTTGTGGGACTCTGGAGGAAACGGAAGGCTGCTAGCCACGCACACGAACTCCTACAGCAGCTCCGGGAAGAACACGTCACTTATCGTGACACGCTTTCAAGACTCTTACAACATACGAAACGCCTTACATTGCAGTGGGTTCGTCACGACAGACTATTACCTCCTTAATTGGTGCACCTGGCAGAGTGACATGTGCGCAATTGGAGTGGCACAACCGAAGCATCAGCAACGCACCAATTCAACTCAAGTTTCTAATCTATGGGCGATCACTACTGTTCGGGTCTCTGTGCCCGACTGTAACGTTGCTCTCCCTGCAAGGTGCGGAGACAACATGCACAGTAAGAGTACAGAGCTGGTCGAAGCCTTCTATGACCCCAATCAGCTTGTTCGCTACACCTTGCTCTTCACCTGACAGCTACCGCTCTATACTACGCCCCGACGTCCCTCCTTCTCAGCGTCCGCGAGCAGCGGAGTGCTGCTCTTCGCCCGGCAGTGTCACTTGGGGGAGTTTGCTGGCGCTCTCGGGGCCGGAGGCGCGCCTAGCACTGATGACTTCTAGTGCATCTCCGGAAGAAATACGCCCACTCTTATCCTGACAACGTCACTCTCTCAAGCATCTAATCTTCTTCTTATTGAAGGTGAGTATTCAAGACCCTCATTTAACCCCTATCATATATTAATCGCTGGTTTCTCTTCCAGCCTCGCACTATTGATGCACACTAAAGTTTGTATATCGTTCCGCTTACCTGCCATTCTTTATTCTCGCATCTCTTCACCTTGGGTACATCCTTTATCACATGGTCAGACCTCATTTCCATCGCCTCATCATTGGCTTTTTACTTCTGAATGTCCCACTGTTCAATATTCTGAATGTATATATTAACTTCAACCTACATACGGCATTCGCCTATCTTGCTAATATTAACTGGTAACCACATCTTACCTTTTTTTATTTAAATTCCTTTTCTCATTAAAACTTTTTATCAATTCTCCACACCCCCCCCCCCCCCGTACCAGCCCTCAAAATAATTTACTAAACTAAGACCCTCTGTCTTAAGTTGCTGTTTTCTCTCTCACTCAGCTTTCGCACACGCCTACTTCCAGCTTCTATTAAGTTTACTCCCTTCATATCATACCTCTCCCATTCATTGTTTCTGTAATCTTATTGTGCCATTTTAGCAATGCTAATCAGCTGGGTATATACTAAGAGTTTGTTCCCAGGACTTTTCCTGTTATATTCTTTGTAAAAAGTTTTCCGTTACTTGGTGAATAGATTGGGTTATTTTACACTTCTGTCCCCGCCACTCCTGCTGTTACTTTCGAACGTTACCCTATCTTCCACCTGTTCTGGCGATGCGTTCTGCATGATAATATCTGAAACCTCTTTATCATGTGAAGGTATTAGTTTGGTGCCTCTGACGGGAGGTCGGATTATAAAAATAAAATTTCGACAGGTACCCCTATGAGAGCTATTAGTAGTTTCTGGTTAAAGGCTTCGGTTTCTTAAATAATCTTTTTTGATATTCATCCCTCTCCGTAGACTTCTTTTTGATTTCTTTTCCAGTTGCTCTAAACTGTTGCTGGATTCATTCATGGTTCATAGGGACGAAGTTCTTCGTCGTCCAACGGAGCCGAGAGTAACCGCCGGACGTCTGTAAATCTTGGCGTTCAATCTCTAGGGGTATTCTTTCGTATATTATGTTTCAAAAATATTATAAATATTTAAAAAAATATTCCACATAATTATATATTATATATATATATATATATTCATATATATAATATATATACTAATTATATATACCGTTTTTCTAAGAACTAAGAATAACTAGGTAGATCGAAAGGTACAGGTCGGTCGGTCTCGTAGCTCATGGTTACAGAAGGGGGACTTCGTCCTTTGTCACGTCGGCTCTGGAGCCCCCTAAATATGTAAATACAAATTCGATATTTTATGGTATTTTCGATATATATATATCGAATTTTAATACCGCATAGAGCGTCTTTTTACCTATCATAGAGGGTAACTGTCCCGAAAAAAATTTTAAATCGACCTCTCCGTTTCGAGGGCAACAAAGTAAACCTTGTCCTCTTTCATCTTTTTCAACCCCTCGATCAAGTCCCATCACCCTCTTACATCTTTCCCTTCTCATTTATCAAGCTTAACCGGTCTGTAAATGATATATTTGCTACCTTGTTACTTTATATCATATATATATATATATATATATAATATATAATAATATATATATATATATATATATATATTATATTATATATTATATATATATAATTATATATATATATAATTACTGACTCCTATATATAAAGTTATATTATATATATGCAATCATTTGCAGATAAATATCCAGGAAATCAACCGATGTCAGGTCTAAGTTCTATGAACATTACTGACCTCATACATATTTCTTGTACTAGGTTAAAGGAAACATAATATTTTAGAAACAAAAAGCTTAGTTAACACTAGCAGTTATGACTAAAATCCTGTTGAATTATGTTTTCCTCTCTCTCTCTCTCTCTTCTCTCTCTCTCTCTCTCTCTCTCTTTCTCTCTCCTCTTCCCTCCTCTTTCTCTGCTCTCTCTACCAGATTTTGTCTGCTTTTGGCGCATTTAACTCTTCATTTTATATTAAACATATTTTTGCCATGGGTCAAATCAAATGTGATTAAAGGGTTTGGAGACGAGCTTTGATGGGAGGAATCTATTTTCAAATTGAGTGCGTCGCGTCGTATGACATTCAAACATCAATAAATATACATTTTACAACTTTGATCTTGAGCATTGTTAAAGTTATTACTGTCAATAGCTATTTTAGTTCTATTTTCTATTTCAAAAATAATTGCCAATTTTGTCTTAAATTTTTCTGCACGTGAAGATATCAAAGGCCAACGAATCCTTTGAACTCAATATGAGTACAACGCACTAGGATTATACAATATAAGTAGTAGTATTCGACCAGTTTGGGCGATGACACCCTTTTCGATATGAGAATAGAGATATTGCTTCAAACTTGGAATATAAGCTATGTATGGGTTAAGGACGAAACAGGGTAAATTTCAAGTCTCTAGGATGTATATAGAGGGGGGTCGCCCCCGAGGGTGGACGCTGATATTGTGCTTACGCCCTTGTGGCTTCTTCTGAGAGAGCGAGGATTAGGCCTAATATAGCGTAGGCCGGCGTGATGAAGTAATCTCGTCTAGACGAGATACGTCACGCCGAGAGGCGCGCGCGCACTACACATACACATAACATTATTATATTATAATTACGTCGAAGAAGTGATCGCGAGGGGTACTTCTGAGTGTTTTTAAAAACCCTCTGAAGCCTGCTCAGTGGACTTCAGAGTCCGCACTGCACCTTACTGCACCGGCCGGCACGCCCGCACCGGGTTCGGCCCGCCATATATTAACTTAAGTTAGAGCTTATCGTGATCGTGATAAAACTTGGAGTGGTGGTTAAGTGGGGGAGGTACCTTAGTCATGGAAGGACTGAGGCTACCGCCTCTTTCGGAGGGGTGAAACCCGCTTTACACCGCCTTCGGGGTCATCCACCCTCTCGGATTCGACACTCTTTAAGGGGCATCCCCTTTGGATTTTCTCTCGGGAAGGGTGATGTGGTTTTAGATACTTTGGTCTAATGAAAGCTGTTTATTCGTAGGTTAGGTAAGTTATGTTGAATATTACTATGAACTGTGCGAAAATATGACTTTCAGAGATAATGAATGATGTTTTAGATGGAGATATTTTTGTGTTAACTGACGATGATGTGTTAACTGACGATGATGCCTAGGTTAAGATTTTGTTGAGTAATTTAGGTTTGCCCCAAGAATTTTTGCTAATGTCTACGTTTATCATAGTTCAAATTGATGTTAAACTCGAGACGAGTGACACTTTTTTATTTTATGTTTGGTTAAACTTTATGCTTGCAATTATTCGTTGGGGGATTATGATCATTTTAGATAAGGTTAAGATGAATTTTGTTTAAATATTAAGAATGATGTAAAAATTTTGGTCCGTTAGCATTTTATCACTTCGTTGTCCTTATGCTGATAGACGGTTATGTAATTTTTGTTAAATATTACTGATATTGAGTAAATTAACATTGATATGTAGAGATATGCTTGAAAAAGGGGATAGGTACGTGTTGTAGCGAAGTTATTAGGTATTTCTGGTTGTACAAGTGCGGAAGTTTTGTTAATGTTAGTAGTTTATTGTACTGTATTGGTCAAAAATGTTAAGGTGGTGTTGTACATTAAAATATTCCTTTAGTTCAGGTATGTTATGTTAGCAATATATTAATGTAAAAACTTTTGTTACGTAAGCATATTTTCGTTGATTATTATATAAAGAATTTATAAGAACTTATTTTTGTATTATGTTTTAGTCGAATGATACTCGAAATATGAACTAGATGAATAATAATAATTAGGATGCAATCATGATGGTCATGGTGGGAGGGGTGGGGGAGGGTTGATGGTTTGATTTACTACTGACTTTAATTGATTTAGCTGCTTAAAAAATCAGTAAACTATTACAATTTAAATGATTATATTTTAAAATTCAAAGAATTATTTTTATGTTATGTTTGGATTAAAACTTTGTTTATGTTTTACAGTTATTCGTTGGTACCTGTATGAATCATTGGACATTGTTATTGATGAAATTTTTTGTGTATATTACTGTGTCATAGTTCAATTAACGTTAATATGTTTGAGAGATATGCTTGGACAAAGTAGAATAGGTTACGTTTGGTATCAAGCAGTTTCACTTTCTGGTGTTAAGTGGGGACATTTGTTAATGTTTTAATCTGTTTTTATGTATGCGTAAGGTGTGTTAAGTTTAGTTGTACAATTATTTTTTGTTCTATATCTATGTTAGCTTTAATTAATGTGAAAACTGTTGGTTAGCATATATTCGTTTGGTCTGTATATAAAGATTAGTTGGTTAGTATATGTTTATCCGAAATGATACTCGTTATGCGACGTAAATAAATAGTGTTAATGTAAAATTAACTAATATTTTGTTAGAGTCATGCTTGACAAAGTGTGAATGGGTTACGTTTTGTAAGCTGTTTAGTTATTTTAGTGTTGTTAAAGTATGGAATTTGTTAAATGTTAGTAGTTTTTTATTCGTGCGTGGTGGGTTAGGTTTGTCGTTGTAATTATATTCTTAGTTCGGTTATGTTATGTTAGCTTTATTAATGTAAAAACTTTGATTACGTTTAAATTGACAGTTAGTAGTACAAAAAACTTATTTTGTGTTATGTTTAGTCGAAATGATACTAGAAATATTGACATAGAATCAATAGATCAATAGATTAAAGAAGGGAGGGGTGGGAGGGGTGGGGAGGGGTTGATGGCTGTGATTTTACTGTTTACTGATTTACTGCTTAAAATCTGTAAACTAGGTAGATATTTGCTTGAAAAAGTGTGAATGGGTTTTACGTTTTTGTACGCTGTCTAGGGTACTTTAGTGTTTGTTAATGATGGAACTTGTTATGTTAGTAGTTTATTCGTATAATGGTGTGTTAGGTTTGTCGTTGTATTTATATTCTTAGTTCAGGTTTGTTATGTTTAGCTTTATTAATGTAAACTTTGTTACGTAGCATATATTCGACAGTTAGTTTACAAAAAAATGCTGTGCTAGGTATTTTACTGTTATTAAGTATGGAACTTTGTTTAATGTTATGTTGTTTATTCAGGACGTAGGGTTTAGTTTTGTCTTGTATCATTATACTTCTAGTCCTGGTAATTGTTGATGTTAGTCGTAGAATGATCAAATGATTTTGGAAAAAATTAGCGTTATATATAAAGAAACTTATTTTTGTACTATGTTGTTGTTTTTGGACGTTTCGTTTGTGTTGTTGTTGTTTGTTGTTGTATAATGTTGTATATCTTTTGAACTGATATGGTCGTTCGTGCGTCGTTTCTTGTTTACTTTAGGAGAGGTTGAAAGAAAGAATCTATTAATTTAAGGTTGTTTTACATCTATTTTCTTCATAAGGATATTTTTTCCTCCGTCTGGATATCGATGAATCGCCCCCGCAATCTCTACGCTTGTTTTGATATCTTTAGAGGAGTTTCGTTATTCCAACGATGGGTCATTTATATTTTTTCGTAAACCAAATGGTGGTCGTTACGTTGCTTGTATCCTGCAGAGGGTAAATAATAGACCTTTATTCGTTTGTGATGATGGATTCATCAAGATTATCCGACATCGCAGCTGCATGGGTAGAGGATAAGTGTTTTTGTTATCCGAAAGATCAACGCTTAGTGAATTATCTAACTGGGAAGACAACGTAATGGTTCTAATAGGAACATAGTACGTTTGGTTTCTCGTCGTGTGACATATTAAAGACCCTTGATGTACGCACTACTGGAAAACATCGATTGTGTGACCCTTTTAATCCGCTACTGTATAGTTTCACAGTTCGTAACACTCTGAAAATATACAGCATTGCTTAATAAAAACGAATTACCATCGCATCTTAACGATGTTGAACATCCTTGAGGAATAAATAATATAGCACATGGTGTACATTATGATATTTACACGAAACCTGCGGGTTTCCCGTATAATCGGTATATCAGGAACTTGGTTAATAACTATCAGCTTGGATAGGTTAATTCTCTCTTGTATGAGAGAATGATGTGCGTTGCTTGAATCAAAATATTCAGAAAAACTGGTTTAGTTCGCTGCTGAAGGCTTTATACTTAATTCTTTCAAAGGGAGTGTGTTAAATCTTTAGAGAGATATATAGAACGTACCATTTGTTAATCTTTTCGCTCTGATTAGATGAATTATATATTTAAATAAACTATGTTTTTTGCATTTATATATTGCTCTTTTCATTGAAAAAATATGTTTACAAAAATGAAAACTTGTTTACTTCCGTAATGGGTGTTTATTGCTAAGTTTTGTTAATAGATAGCTTTTTTTCTCTGTTGTTGTGTGTTAGTCGTTTATGTTGATAGTTTACTTTACAGAGAGTAAACTCTTACTTTGTTTGTCTTTAACCCCTAGGTATTATGCTGGTTAGGTAAGCGTTATGCTAAATTTTTTGTTAAATACTGACTATGTTTTATGTAAATTAACATGTATTGTGAGAATATGTTTGATATAAGTTATGAATAGGTTATGTTTTTTTGTATGCTTTGTTACTTACTTTTACTGTTGGTAAGTTTGGACTTTGTTAATGTTAGCAGTTTATTCTTGCTTAAATTGTGTTAGGTTTGTGTTCACTATTTATTTTTAGTTCTAGAATGTTTATGTTGATTTTATTAATAGGAAAAACTTTGGTACGTTAGCATACTTTCGTTGGTCTGATGATAATTAGACAATGTTATAAGTAAGATTTTTGTTAATATTACCATGTTAATTGTATTAACATTGTTATGTTTAGGAATGCTTGACAAGTGTGAATAAGTTACGTATTTTGTATGTTATGTGTTACTTTACTGTGTTAAGGTGTAACTGTTAACGCTTAACCGTTTATTCTGTTTAAGATATGTTTAGGTTTGTTCGTGTGGGTTTATATTATTAGTAGATGAATGCTAAGTATGCTTTATTAAATGTGAAAACTTTGTTACGTCAAGAAAAATATTGTTTGATCTTTGTATAAGAATTGATTTTATTATGTTTCAGCCAATGATGACACGAAATGGTGACTTGAATACACTAGATAATATTATGATAAATAGATAAAGGACGGAAGGAGGTGGAGGATGGGGGGTGGTTGGTATTTGATTTTTACTGATTTACTTGCTTTAAGGTATGTAAAAAGTTAAAGTTTGTTTGTAATATTTGACATTGAAATGAAAGAAGTTATAGATCAATAGATCAGGGATGGATAGGAGGGTGGCGGGATTGGGGGCAGGTTGGTGGTTTGATTAATGATTCTTAGCTGCTTGGGTATGTAAAACATGAAAATTTTAGTAAGACAATATGACTTGAAATCAATATATAGATCAACTGGACAGGTGGAGGTCTGGATGTGGTTGGATGGGTGTTTGATTTACTGATTTACTGGCTTTAGGTATGTAAAACGTAAATTTGCAAGTTATAAGCTGAAAAGGTTAGAAATTTTAAATTCATTTATTTTTATTTTATTTTTCTTATTTTTCTTGATTAATTACTGAAACCATTATTTTCGAAATCGTACAGACACATACATATATATAAGCACCCAAATATTGTAATTTTACACAAATATTTAATAATAACTCGCGGAGCCAGCACCGGTGCAGTGTCAACTCCCTACTCTCTTAGTTTAGACGTCTCTTCTTCTTTCCTTCTTATTCTTCTTCATCTTTTTTTCCTCCTTCGCCACTCTGTTTTCACTTGTCTGCTTTTTTTCAGTCAGATGGACCCCTAATGGGGGTCTAGACACCCTATAGACGACTTATAACCTCATATTCGAGATCTAAGGCTTTTGATACGCTATATCTTGAGGAACCAACATTGTTTGTTATATGAATGTTATTTCACTCGGCAACGAGTGGCTCCAGCACGGTGCCGGAGCAACTCATCAGCAATCAATACAAGTTTTCTATAAATTTACACTCTGAATCTCTCACCAAATTTCAGACTTACGAACACTTCGATTTTTTTATGGGGTGGGGGTCCCTTGGGGGGACCCATGGGAGTAAACATCATCCATGACTAGGTCCCTCCATGCTAACACCACCTCCAAATTTTATCACGATACGATAACTCTAACTTATATAGTTATAGGTCGGAACCAGAGGGTGCGGCGGGGCGGTGCGGTTCCGGGTGCAGTGCAGTGCAGTCGCAGCCTCGGTCGCTGAAGCCGGCGCAGAAGGGTTTAAAAAAAAAAACAACTCAGAATGTGATCCCTCGGAAACACGTACAGTGACGTACATAATAATAATATAAATGTGTATGTGTATGTGTATTGTGCGCGCGCCTCTCCTGGAGCGTGAACGTATGTGTCTAGACGAGATTTACGTCATCACGCTCTGAGCCTAACGCTATTTAGGCCTAATCTCGCTCTCTCCAGAAGCAGCCACAAAGGCGTAAGCGCAATATCAGGTTCACCACCTCGGGGCACGCCCCCCTCTATCTACATCGCTATGAGATTGAAATTTTACCTGTTTGTCTAGCCATCATAGCTTATATATTCCAGGTTTTGAAAGCAAATATTCTATTCCTTCATATCGAAAAGGGTTGTCGCGCAGGACATTCATTAATACATACTAAATATATATTAATAATATATAAATATATATTATACACAGAGTTAGAGTTCACCGCGGTACTTGTACCGGGTACATGTATCGGGGAATACTTTTTGTACCGATACCGGTATCGCCCAACACTTTTGAAAAGTCCGGTGTAAGGTATCGCCCAATCAATAATTTTTATGTGTACCGGTACCGAAAAACATCGGTACTTTTAATCGGTACATTTTTGTATCATGGCCATGCTTTGTTATAGGAATATTTTTTTTTTAAATTTAATTTTTTTTTACTAGATAGTTATGAAATTGATGTCGGCATTATCTGTGGTAACTTTGTTTTTAAATTATTATATGAAAAATTAGGCCTCCAAATATCATGATTTATAACTATGGACGGAAATTAGTCAATTATAAAGACACTACAGCTTGAATTGTACACCTGCTTTTCATTGAAACTTTAAGAAATGTTGTAAATGATCCGTAGTGAAGGAAGATTTTTAAAAATAAATTAGGAAATGTATGCTGAAAAAAATTGGATGCAAATTTCATACTTCATGACTCATGAATAATACTGCCAGATGCTTCAATTGTTTTAAGAAAGAATTTATAATGACTTGTATTACTTTTTGTTACTAAAGATTTTTTATATTTCCAAGCACTCCGGGTTGGTGGGGCACGGGAAGGGGAAGCTCGTAAATTATGCGATCATTTACGGTTTCTATGTGCATCTAAGTTGTCTAGAATGCTATTATTAATGATCAAGCCCATTTTTTGCTTTGTTATTTAGAATTCAAAATGACCCATTTCTTCCTATAACACAGGGTCTCATATATATATATTATAAGTTTTATGTAAAATATTAAACAAATTATTGGGTGACTTTACTATATATATATATTAATATATATATTATATATATTATATATATATATATACTATATGTGGTGTGTGTGTGTGTGTGTGTGTCACATATATATAGTTAGGCTCACAATATACACAACATAGAGACTCCACCATAACCAGTGTGTGTGTGTGTGTCTTCGTCTCTAATCAGAAAAAACTGAATATTTCAGAATACTTGTGAATTATTAATTAAACTTTTAAGGAATATAAAAGGGACCTAGGATGCACTTGCTCATTAACATCAATTTCCAATAAAACCGTCTGGTTCGATGAATTACTTAAAGTGATTTTATGGCAGAAATTCATTTAGGGGTTCATTAGAGAAGTCTCTCGATTAAATGTAGTTTAATCTCATAATACACGCGGAACAATACGTGCTGGCTGCTAATAGTTACAACAATGTTATTGTACATGAGGTTTTAGAACATGGGTGAATGAGTGGCCGAACCCATATACAGCGGTACGTTTTATATTAGGCTTATTAATAGTTAGTTGATTGAACATTATGGTTGTATATAGATATTATAATCAGTAGCACATTCCGTTTTTATTTCCAATCCATACAATAGTATTATTTGTATAAGTATGAAATCCCTTTCTGTAGCACCTTTGATTTATGTAGTACGTTCTTCATCGTGCTTAACTGCATGTATACAATTATACCGGTGCTCGAAATGTCCTGTTCTTATTCATACGCAAAGTTTCAGCCTGTCTGGTCACCCTTCATGTGCAAATGTGATATTTTGTGGAGTCGCGCTTGATCGAACAGAAGCGTGAGTGATTCGACTTATGCTGTATTAACTGATGCTACCAGGTGTTGTGTCCACCAATAAGACGGTCTTTCAGGTAAGCCCCAACGGTAATACTGCCAGTTGAGTTAAGGTCTGGTGATCTAGGTTGGCACGAAATAGGACCAATGTTCCTATCACGTACTCGGGTGGTGTTACGTTTAAGATGATGTTTGGGCGCCTTCGCGGTATTGTGCTGGGCATCCTTCATGCTCGTAGACAAATTTTCTGACGTGTCTGTAATGGTACGTCAGAGGAAGGTCTGCCAAAGTAGTGTCAAGAAATTCTTATCCATTCTTATCTATTTTTATAGCTTATCTATTCAACAGTATTTCTATGCAGGTTCAACTAAGCATTTATGGGGAGTAAACTGCCTGGTGTCGCGTGCTGTAGGGGATATGCGGTGTTTTCCCCGGTCCAGTACCGATAATTCCACCCTTAATCGTTGCAATATTTGGTAACCGGCGCTCATCCGTCCTACAAGAAATACAAGCTGCGGCGTCAAGTTTGATTGTGAGACATGGAACACAATTTGGACTATACGAACTACAACTCAAGTCCGGGATCGGCCGGGAGCAGACGTGACATGTGTGACTATATTGAAAAATGTTGTACATATGTAGCAATGCACCGTACGTTTTCTGTCGCCGTAAAGTAAGGTTGGTTTGGGTGCTCGTGGATACAATAGAACCGTAAACTTCCGATGTCAGGGGTACGATGTGGGAGTTGACTTGGGTGGCGAGATGGTCAGTTGGTCGAGCCTTATTCTTGAAAACCTGTGTAAAATCTGTACATTATAGTGGGATGCGGCTCCAAACGATCTGGAAATAATTCCGTCATACCTCGTAGTCTGTGGCGCATTCTTTGCCTTCCGAAATAAACGCTCAACCATATCCGTCAGTGTATGGGTTGTATTACATATTATTAGGCATAATGTTATCGGATGTTACAATTAAATAGCTTGTGCTAAGACACACACGATTTATACAATTCGTAAGTGCTTCCGCTGACTTGTGTCGATTATATCACTGGAATACGATCCCCTATCAGAGTAAGTGGTGTCAATATTACCTTCGAAATTTATAATTTAGTTGGTTGACAATAGTAGCAAATGTAATTTAATATTACACATAAATGTGATATGCTCCTCAGGAGGATTTATATGGGGGTTTGTACCCCATTCAGCCTTTTCTGAACGTATTAACTATTGGTATCTGCAAATATCTTACCGCGGGGATTGCCAGCAAACAACGTTTTTTGTATCTGGAATACGGTCTAATGAAACTCATACTTCTGCCATAAATGAATTTCAGCTCGGAAACTCACGTTTTTATTGAAAAATCCTCGGAGGTCCTCATTAGGAATTCGCATAGCGTGCCATACGCGATAACCTATAATAATTAGCAGAAATAACTCTTCCGATTTTATTTCGACTCCATTTTTTAAACACATGTTTTAATAATTGAATAATTTAATTCATTACGGAAATATTCCTTGTTGCATATATATGACTTATATATTATAGTGAGTATATTTATATATATATATATTATATATATTATAAGTATAATAAATATATATATATATATTTTATATATATATATATATATATACTGTTATATATATAAATATATATTATATTATATTAATTATATATATAAATATCTATATATATATATATATATATTATATTATAATAAATATATATATATATATATATATATATATATATATATATTTATATATATATTGTATATATACTATATATATATTATATTATATATTATATATTATATTATATATATATATATATATTATATATATATATATATATGCTATATATATCTAAAAGAGCTAGCGACAGAAACACATTAATTAAAACCGTTAATAGGTAATATTTTGAATTCCCATTTAAAAAACACTGTGCACTATCTTCAAATGTACCGATGTATCGATGTATCGGCGATACAGTACGAGTACCTGTATCGCCCAAACTCTTTCACAAAGTACGAGTTTTGGTATCGCCAAGCTATTTTCGAAGTAACCGATTATCCGGTATCGCCAAACCATTTTCATGTACGTGCCCACACTGTATAATTAATATATATATATTTATAATATATTATATATATATATTCTATATATATATTATATTATATTAATAATATATATATATATATATATATATATATATATATATATTTATATAATGCTATATATATATAAGTAGTTAATAATTAACAGAAAGCAACAAAATTCATCGTACTTGCAATCGCATTTTCGCTCAGACTAAGGATCGGGATAAACTCGAAAAAAGATCGATATTATCGATATTTTTTTTTTTTGCAAATCAAAACTTGCTATTTTTCCCCCAAATACTACCTAGTTTGATATTTTTCCGATTATCGAATTACAAGAAAATTTTTTTTATTTTGCCATAATAATACATACGTTTTCATATATATATAATATAATATAATATATACTATATATTATATATATATTATATAGTTAATTATATATCTATATAATATATATATATATATTATATATATATATATATATATATATATATCAAAAAATATATCGTATATTAGTATTAAGTATATAGTGGAAAATGAGGTAGCCCCTAATGTTTGGGAACATCACGTTTAAGAAGATAAAGTATTTAATTACTTATTACAGAATGTAACTCTTGTCAAACGGTTGAAATGAATTCTTCAGAAATGATGAAGTACTTTTTGTCCTCATGATGAAAGTTTGAGAAAGTTTGGTATTCAATGACATAAAATCATTTATTGCATATGTAACAAAATGGATTTTATTCACTTTTTTAATATGGTAGTAATTTTTTTCTTTTTCTTTTCCTTTTTCTTTTTTTTTTTTTTTTTTTTTCTAGAGAGTAATTAGCTATTTGTACACATGTTGATGATATTTTAAATATGCAGGATAACAAGCCGTAGTACATACACACAAGGATATATATATATATATATCTATATATATATATATATATATATTATATATAATATATTATACTTGATGTAAGATTATATGTAGTTATTATATATATATTATATATATATATATATATATATAATTATTAAGTCTGAGAAGAAGAAAAAGAAGAAGCACGCAGAAGTGGAAGAAATTGAATAAACTTTTCTAAACAGTATGTCAGGAGCAGTTTCTTTGGACTTAATAGAAGTTGACAAGAGGTCTAAGAAGAATAGAAAGAATTCAAAGACTAATGAAGGGGCCTGAAATATCATTTAGTTATCTTTATTTGTTATTATTTATTATTGTTTTCTGTATTCTACCTTGAAAAGGGAAATGCCATGTTAGTCTTGAGAATCTATATATATATAATATTATATATATATATCGTATATATTATATATCTATTATATTAATATATTATATATTTATATTATTTAGATGATGTTATACGTGTGTGTGTGTGTGTGTGTTGTTGTGTATGTGCGTGCGTGCGGTGTTGTGAGAGCCAATTAATTCATTTGAATCAAAACTCTGAAATTGACTCTGATTAAATAATTAAATTTATTTAAAACTTTCTTTTCTTGGATTCTTTTCCTAGTTCAAATTAATTAAATGACAAAAGTTAATGGCGATAATTATTACTTAAGCATTTTATTTGTATTTAATAAGTATCAAAGTAGTTAGTTAATGTTTTCTTTACTATGATTTTTGCTGAACCGGTTTATTGCTAGAGCCAAGAAATGTAATATAATAACATACAAAACAAAAATACTTTCTTATTTCTCAGGTGTACATGTTTTATTTGGTATACACCCTTAAGACACACAGACTTTGTGAGGCCGAAAGGCTATATGGCTAAAAGGCTATATGGATAAGTACTGAAAGTCTATATTGACTTCAGTACATATAGCCCGCTCTTTGGTATTTGGGTGTCACCGGGGTTCCTCCGCCCCTCCCCTACGGTGTATGGAAAACGTCCCCCCTATGTTCCCCGTCGGCTCGAGCCCTCTTGAACCGAAAATTGAGGTTTTATCACCTAAATATTCTAAGTATTTATATTATATATATATTATATAGTATATATATATATAATATATATATAGATATATGTATATACTAGTATATGTAAGTATATATTATCTATATATATATATTATATATATACTATATTATATATATAATATATACTATATATATATTTATATATATATATATATTAATATACTATATATATATATATAATTATATATATTATTACTATATATAAATATCTATATAATATATATTATATAAAACTAAATTAATATATTAATAAAATAATATTTTGTCCGGTTATGTATAGTAGAGAAAAATAGCCAAATAATTCTATTTTACTTTATTTATTTTATTTTTTTCTACTTTCCTAACTAAAATTTTACAAGGATTCCAAAAATGTATTCCTTTTCGCTGTGCTATTGTAGTTTTTGAAGATATATTTTTTTGTTTTTTTTTTTTTACAGTTTCCGCAATAAACATTTTGCCAGGATTCCAACAAGTTGTATTTCCTTTCTCTGTAGCTATTGTTAGTTTTTGAAGTAATAGAATCATGATAGATTCAGATAGGTATTTACTACTATATTTAAATATTATAATAATATATATCTTTATATATTATATATATATATAAAATATACTATAGTATTATTATACTGAATCTATGTGTTATCTTATATATATATTATAATATAGTATTATACTTATTATATATATATATTATATACATATATATATATACAAACTGGCAAGATCAAGAATTATCTGCCCAAAATATAGCCAAAAGAATTAATATAGCCAGAATAAAAATGCGCTTGCCAAACTCGTTCAAAACACGCAAAATTTGTGAAATTTCGCCATGAAATAGCCAATGTGACAGCCTTGGCTTACAGGCACAACAGGTTTTTCTTCTGATTATATTATATCTTAATTATAGTGGCCAGACAATATATGAAATAAAACTTAATAAACAATAATGAAATACAGCTGTATAAAATTAGCGAAAAGACTCGTTAATTGCCTATTGAAAATCTATAGTTTCATATTCCCTTGATTTTGAAGTCTTAAAAAGAAAAAGAGATTGGCGAGTCGAATACACGGGCAAGAGTGTGCTTGAAGTTTATTAAGATCAGAATTTTTTATGAGAATAAATTGAGCTGTCAGACGAAACACCAACCCCTGTTAGCCTATTAACACCATCCTTTGAAGGAGTCTGGTATGGCAATAAATTCTCGACTTTGTCCAATTTCTGGAGCTGATAAAAATATAAGACCTCTGAAGAATATAAAATTAAACAATCAATTATTAAGCAAGACTAGTTGACCATTAACTTACGATATCAAAATAACCAAATATATGCAAAACTGACATTGGAAATTTCAATTGTTATCATATTCATCCTAAAATTAGATACCACACTATATATAAAATATATACAATTAGAGAATGTGAAGTCTTTCTTTGAGGAATCGTAATCAAAACATATGAATATGTTCTTTCATATTAACTATTGTAAGACTAGCAGTTTTAATATTCCATCCTATGAGAATATTATTGTAATATATCCTAGATCAGATTTTTAAAAACAAAGAGAGAAAATGAGATAAGAAATCTGTTAATAGACTTCTACTCATTTGAAACCTATGATTTTGGAGCGGTTTTGCTATCTCTCTCTCTCTCTCTCTCTCTCCATCTTCTCTCTCGTTCTCGCCTTCTTGACTCATCTCTCTCGGGGACAATAATGTCACAATATCTGCTCTCAGTATGAACTCACTAAACTACTCTTCTCTTCTATTCATAATCACTCTACATATCCATCGCTCAATCTTCTCACTCTCTCCATAGCTATATCAGTACATCCTCTCTCCTCTCTTTCATCATCTGAAGAAAATTCCAAAAGGATCTTGAAGAGAAAAATTACTAGTTGGCCTACTACAGATATGTTCACTCTCTACATATATCTTGGCAAAATATAATTTAAGAATAATTAAAATGTTACACAATTATTATTTTTCATGCTATAAAGAAAAAAACAGATAAAGGTCATGAACGTAAGTTATAAACTTAACAATAATGACCCTTACTTTTAAGTCTGCAGCTACAAACACTCTAAATATTATAAAAAAAAATATTTGAATATATACTATCAAAAATGATAACTAGAATAATATTAATAATAATATAGTAAATGAATCAATAAAATAATATAAATAGCTTATTATCAAACAAAGTTACAATTGTGATATGTAGACTTTATAAATATAATATAATTATGTGAGGTAGCATAAGTACGAAAGTAATATAAGGGACAATATTATAAAGATATATAAATATTTCCTCTTTACTGCTACAAGATATAACTAGTAAATGAAAAGAGAGTAAATTTAAATTTAAATAAAATATCTCTAACTAAATATCAAAAATATTAAATAAGTAGACAAATTACATCTACTTTATATCTATTCATTTATATAATAAAAGTCTCAGCAAAGCAAATGCTAAAACAATCAAAATTTGAAGTGCAGAAACTAATCAGAACATAGCTAAACTATGAGCTAGCAGTATAAAATGTAATAGGCAAAGTCAACCCACAACTAAAGTATCATATAAAGAAAATACTAAACCGAAGTCTTAAGAAGCAATAGAGGTTTCGTTTGTATACGTCATTAGATATGATGCCTAGTAAAAAATACCATTTAGAGTAAGTTTAAATTTGAATGTTTAAGACTATTGAGGATAGAGAATTAAATTTAATAATATAAAGAAATATAATAAATAATAAGAGAAATAAAAATATAATAGATAAATACGTAACATAAATCTATCAAATGACATCCAAGATGAGGCATTAATCCTGTGAGATAGAATTATTATCGATTGAATATAATAAATGAAATCATTCATTGAATATCATCCCAATAATTATTATTAATACTAAATAATTATTACACTTAAAACTGATTACAAAATTATTAATTTTTATAAGTGTGTAGAGTAAAATTAAAATAAGTTTATCTATGTAGTTATATAGTTGATAAAAGCTCCTAACTGCTCTCATTACTATTACTATTATACTATTAAAAAAAGCTTTAGCTTAGATGTACTAGTATGATGGTCAAAACAACAACCTTGCACTTATCTACATAGCAAAAATTAGAGTTTTATGTATTAAGAAAAATATTCAATTATGAGTACTAAAGTTAAGTAATAATGGCTTATGATGGTAGATATATAAATATAAATACGAAAGGAAATATATATATATATATGCTTTCGACTCGTACGATGATTATATAATTGATGCTTTTTTCATAGAAACAAGCACAATTATTATCAAATGGCTTAAATTTAGTCTTTCTCCTATATATTAATATTAATTAGTTATATTATATATATATAAATAATATATGTAGTAATATATATATATATTAATTAATATATTATAATATAGAATATTAAATAAATTAGGTTTAATATATAATTATTTCTATTTGATATTAAATGTAATGCTAAATTTATAAGAGAGATCAGTTTTATGTACATAGTTATTAATAGAAGAATTAAATAATATTTACAGAATATTAAAACAAGTATATATTATTAAAATAGTAGTCAATCTCTATCTAGCTATTAATAAGTCCATTAAAAAGACGTAAGTATTAATCCATAAGAACTGACTTAAGATGATGGAGGTGATTATCTTGTCAAAAAGCCTAAGTTAGATACGATGTAATAAAAATTTCTCGAGACTGCCAGTCTCTAGGTCTAAATAGTTAAATGACTTATAGAGTAAGGACTTTTTAAACAAATTGCCCGTGCAGGCGAAGAGAGAGTAATATGATGGAAGAGAGGAGAGAGAGAGACCGAAGAAGGGAAGTTTAGGCAGAAGAGCACGAGAGAGAGGAGGAAGACGAAGTCAAGTGTGAACGAGTCTTCCTAATTTCTTCTACTATAGATTTTTAAATTTCTTTTTCACGACTTTTTCTATATATTTCTAGAGTAGTTTCAATTAACATACTTCATGTTACAGAATACTAAGGTATCGTAAGATAAGGATACGCTAATGTCATTTGTATTTCTTGAGACGTCTCGAAACAGTATGAACCTCCCTGAGACAATCGTTCTCCATGTTTACAATGATATACTTATAAACTCATTGAGTTCAGAGCAACTTAGTGCAAGATCATTAACTATGAATGCATACTCCAAAAACTTGTTAAATTATTACTCACTCTTGGCGTAGTGGTAAACATTACTTTTCTATTTTATGCGCCTATCTCAGATCTAAAATGTTCTTATTAGTACCTCTTTCTTCTTCCGACAATTAAAAGACTTGAGTTAAAATCACCTCCTATATCCATTTGTACTGCTCTCTGTAGTAGGCACTTCACTCCAGGTGAGTTAGCTCTTGACCTGGTGTCATGATTACCCGTAGGAGTCCAACCTTTGGCTGCTTGTTTCCACCTTTACACGAGACTACTAGGCATATATTGCATCGTCGACCTGCTCGCTACTGGAGAAGTGCAGTTGCCAATGTCCCTAGAAAAACAAGAGATAAATCGAATGATAGAGAGAACCAGTATTTTAGGTTCGAGTTAACGCCGCCTTACGTTGTCATCCCTGTTAATGTTGGTTCTGAGGGAAAATGCAATAACCCCCCTTTTAGAGTAGGGCATAGAGCTCAATGGTATCGCAGAAATCTTGATCACAGCTCCTTCTGCAACTATACAGCGACAGGGTGTCCGTTTCAGTAAAAAAGACACCGGATGAGTTGTAGTAATTTGATTTTAGTAAAAGTATTGATGTTTACAGCTTGGCAACCCCTCAGGTTCAAACAGAACTCCTAAAAGTTTGAGATTAGAACCATTTAGGGTCCCCACGATTGTTTCCCCAAACGTATTAGAACCCCTCTTGGGTATTAAGCTAAACCATTCCTGTAAGGGGATACATCTGCTTATAATAAATAAGACAAAAGAGGGTGCAAATAAATGGCGCGTTCATGGACACTCTTTCCTCATATGTGTTAGGTACTCCAAATAAATTTAAAAACCAATAGATTTTAAAACTTTTTTTAGGGTTTCCAGAAATAGCTGATAGATTCCAAGGTTCTCGAGTTGCTGATCTCGGAACATAAATATACTAAATGCAATCGAGAGTGCTTCGGCACCATACCTAATCGAGGCATTTTAATAACCATGAAATATTATCCCTTTATCTTAATACGGGATTCACCATCGGTCACTAGAACCCGTTTAACTGCAGGGTTCTAAAAGCACACACCTAAGGTTCCTGGTGAGAGGCACTAGTACACTTAATTCTTTTAAGAAATAGGGTGAAATATAAAAGTGTAGAAGTCAACTCGCATTTACACCATAAACAGTCAATTCAACATCACATAAATTAAATCCTGAAGGAAAAATTGTTTATTAATCATACGTATGTATACTTCAATTAAATATTATTCATTCTCATCTCTTACTCATCTTTTTTCTAGAGTTTGTTTATTAAAGTTATATTTTGAATTATTATCTATACATTTTTATTTTTTAAGATATACAGAACTAGAGTGGGATAATACACATACCTTCACTAGGAAATCACTACCAATAAGAGCATTGGGTATCATACAATAGATATTTGTGTTAAGACCAACCTCAAGCTACGACGATCCTATGAAACGTGACATCCGACAGCCATTGAACATTTAGACATAAACAAATACGCAAATAATAAAATAACTCTAACTAACTGATGTCTCGAGACTCACTCTTAATACTTATTCATACTTATCCAGAGATTTCAAGCGTCACTTTCTACAAGGGTAGCTCATTATTATCCAATATTTTCATAGGAGTCAGGAGACTAATCAATCACATACTATTAGTTCCAGAGACGGAGAATCGAACACATAGGACACCCTAATACTTAAGTTCACGACAAGTATACGTACCGTCAAAAGCTCACCTTATCACTTCGCACAAACATTTTGTAATAAGTGAAACACCTCAACACATTTAGCAGCTCATGTATATAAAAAAAATTGCCAAAATCCCACTAAATCTAGAAAAATATCAATACAAAATACTCATCAAGAATAGTACTGTAGAGGTAAAGCCAAATTTTAGATTGTATTGAATTTAATTAAATGGAAAACCAAGTTGTTACAATATACAATAAACCACGTATATTCGAAATATGAAGTTTATTAAAATAAATATGTTTTTGTGATTTTAAATTTATGTATTATTATATTAATTATTTACCAATAAACTTATTTCAAACTAAAAGTCACTCAAGAAAGTAATTACTACAGTAAGAAAAGTTCAAAAAAGTACGATTTTAAAACAAGTCTGAAATCTTCGACGGGTTTAAAAACATCACGTATCCGATTAAAATAATCGATGAGATAGGTCATCAATAAGGATGAGTATACATTCTACCTCACAAAACTCTAACAAATTTTAAGCGTATATACTTATCACAGGACACCCACAAAAAAGTCCATTTTGATTAAAATGATCTTATTCCGGATTAAATTGAGGATGAAGCTTACGCCCCCACATTAACTTGAGGCCTAAAAAACATTACCCTCGCTATAAAATTGCAGGGCTCAACAGAAAGTAAAACTATAGAGGAAAAATACACAAAGCAACAACCAGAGTTTACCAGAACTAAAATACCTTAAACGAAGAAGAATGAATTCTTAATAATAAAAGATAAAGTTCGCGTGCAAACACATGAGGGCTTCCTAAATACTGATAAGGAGGAAAAAAAAACTATAGACGATACCGCTAATTTTAGGAATCCGGCTCTATCAATAAATTACACTATAAAGACCTTACGTAATATAATGTACTGCTGAATAGGCAATCCTCGCAAGGGCTATGATTAGTTTTAAATAGCACTAAAACTCCTTGGTCAATGAAGCTATTAATAAAGAAAACTTTTAGACAAGGTGTTCTTAAACTCAAGCTTATGCTAATATATATATATATACATTAAATATATCTATATGAATTATTACTTATACAGCGTTATTAGGAAGGTGGCTACTAGTCAATATGATGCAATACTATATACTCATGCATTATTGATAATGTCTACACTCTTAATTATTATACGTGTTACACCGTTACAAAGTAGTTAAACGACATGTATATATAATTAAAAGCCATTATCAATAGTAGATGAAATAATACAAACACATAATAAATACATATCATAGATTATTTAATAATTCACTATGGCATTATCTTATGCAAATTGTTTAAAGCATTTTTAGCTATAAATAACCTAATATTAATACTAATGTATATATATATAGTAAAATTATTACGAATCTATATACAAGTAACTGTGATAAATAATAAAGAGATCCGTTATATAACAATATATAGTATAAATATAGTATAAGAAAATAGCATCAATATAATAACTAAAAACTGACATCATATGTAGCTTATTGAAAAATATAGTACAACTTAAGACTTAGCTTATAATTACCATACTAGTAGGAAATGATAGTAGTATAACCCCCACTTAGTACTTTCCTTAGGTAATAGAAAACGAGAGATAGTAGAAATGTTAACTATAAGAAGACTATCTATACTCCTCAAGTGATACAATTAACTAAGATCATGATACGATTTAGCAGTATATTCCCTATAACAATATACCCTTATTTCAAATATTTACAGATTGTCTAAGAAATATATGTGAGATTAAACGCATTAGCAGTAGATTCGGCAGACGTACATCATATCTAGTAACTTCTAAATAAATTATAATCACTCAATTGAATATTCATAAGATTATAATTAATATTATGAGGTTGTAAGATTATGTTTTAATTAGTGAGATATAACTAAACAAAAAGCAATTTATTAAAAACATTATAGAAAATATATAATATATACCTATATATTTATATTTATTAAGTATACAACAAAGTGGCATAAGATTCTGAAAAATCTTACTAAGTAATAAAGCATAGATTATACAACTGAACTATGTATTTATATGAAGTATACTAAACCACTAAAAAACAAGAAATTTAACTAAAATTATAGAAATAAATAAAATCTTAACACTAATAATATTAATTAACTATTCTTATTATATTAGTAGATAGAGAGAGAATAAAAATAGTTCTATTATTATTTTATATTTAATTTGTTAGTATGTGTTAAATTAGTCAATGTAAACATCTATCATATATCAATCCATCTATACAATACAGTAGTAACAAGATAGGATAGGATGTATAAAGAGTATTTTTATAGATCAGGATCGAGGAATAGAAGCTTCACCATTCATATACTAGTAATTAACGCATTAGAAAACAGAAAATCTGATCACGTAGATCTAATGCTATCAAGCTTCGATACAATAATATATCACAAAAAAAAAAAGAGAGATTAGACAAAAATATTTATTAGAGAACGCTCATTCTCTTACGATTTACACTCAATCAGACTAGAAGTTACAGCCTCCCAATAGCATATGACTAGACCGATATATATTATACTATATATAAGATAGAATAAATATAAACCTAATGAAGGAATCCGTAAATCAAATTTGAAATAATTTAACATCTCAAAGATTGGGAGACGACAATTTAACCAAAATTTTTTTCACCAAAACGAGAAGCTCGCGATCCCCCCAAATAAGGGGGAGGAAAGCGAATGGCAATCGTGAAGCAGCCGACGACCAGCAGTAGAAAAGTCACCAAGTTCCACCCAATCAAAAGAGACTCTCGTCGACCCAAGAGGAGGGAGATAAGCTCGACTGATATATCTCTCAGATGAAAAGTCAGAGCTGAAGAGATGAGACCACTTAGCCAAAGGCGTCATAAGGACCCGTGCGAGAACAATGTGTTCAGAATGCGAAGATATCTCCCCCAACCATACATTCATCCCAATAACGTATTCAAATCAAAGAGGAGTAGGAATTCAACCGCTCCAACATTATACTAACGTGCCTGCTGGCTCCTAGACAGGAAAGCCTTGTAGGTTTCATAAGAAAGTCTCTGCACCTATTAAAAGTTTAGTTTTATTGTGAGGTCGATATTGTCCGATGTTATCAACCTTGATACCGCAACTCCTCGCATACCCTCTCCCTCCGCATCTGGTAACTCCAAAGCATTTCGAACACTAGTGGAACATGGAGAAGTTGGCATGAGAGAAACGATCCAGGCCAGGTAGGGTAAAATTTGTGGTGGGATATAACCTCTTCTGTAGTAGAAATTCCTTGTAATTGTTTACCCAGCAATTTTTTATAATAGAAGTCTAACATCAAAGCTAATATAATCTTAACATAGTGAAGACATTTATTATATGATAATCAAAATAAGGTTAGAAATCTATCTTTCCTCATAAATGAAATTACAGTAACTATTCAAAGTGACCTTTTATGATAATAATCCCCATAGTAATGAAAATATTATCATAACAGTAATTCTATCGATAATGATGCACGGTTGATTATTACAATTTTGTAATAATAATTGGTATGCAAATTTACTGTGCATAATAGTAATACATTATTTAGTATAATGCAATATTTATCTTACACAAAGGAAATGTTAATATATTATAGAGAAAACTGTAAAAAATTTTACTTGTGAAAATAATCAGAGGCAGGAGCGGGTAATTAACAATGCATCCCTGAAATCGAAAATTTTAACGGTGAAACGATGACTCAAATGCTAAGTAGAGGAATTCTAGTGCATCAAACCTCTTCCCACACGAGTCAACCATGAAGAAGTCAGTAGGGGTAGAGCCATCATCAACTTTTAATTGTAACTCAATGCATGAGATGAATTAGATACAATAATGACAAATACATATAGTTGATTGTAGACTAGGAATGAAGTCAAGTGATGCGCAATAACGTTTGTAACATTCTTATAATTGTATTGAAATAATAACCGCTCGTATAACTTTTGAAAACAATAGCTTTGTGAATGAGTCGCTTTCTACCCACTACGCCTAAGGAAATACTACGGAGATATTCTTTATGAGAAAATGCGTATCTGAGCTAAAACAAAAAGCTCGAATTAATATCTTATCTAAACAATTTCCAAGTAGCTTCTCCACGACTAATTGTCAATTCATATTTATTAGTATGAACTGATTGTTTCTTCTTTCATCCGATATAAGTCATTACACCGTAGACAATATTTTCATCGGTCTTTTCGACAATATTTTGTGTTTCCTGTCGAATGATACATTTCCACTCAAAACTTCACTAGAATAAATACTTCTCAGTGCCTCTACTATCAAGTTTATTCCCTCCTTTTCTATCAGTTGTGCATCTGATGTCATGTATGGAGAGTTGATGGTGTCTGATTATCTAAAGTAGAAGTGCTGTGCTCTTCTTCTTGAGCGATTATAACAGACCTCTCGTCAGTCTCCTATCATTTCGATGTTGTTGACTCTCGAACATTATTCCATAGACCATGCGAATGTTCTTGAAAATATGTAGGTCAATTGCTGAGCCATTTATAATCATGTCGACCATCGGTTAAATAAGATAACTAAAGAAAATGCAGACCCAGGCCCGGACTGGTCCTTTGGGAGCCCTCAGCTTAGAGATTGAAAAGAGGCCCTTAGCCGGGGATTTAGTAGCTGCGAATATGATTATGTAGAATAGTGTATTGCGATTTTTTGAAAATTAGTACTTACATGCTTAAAAAACACATATATCCTATTTTGGTAACGCCGAAAATAGTCTTGAGGTAAAAAAAATAAGCCTATTTTCTGAATGTATCTTTTGCTTTCCACAATAGAATTTTTTACATACTAATTTCTTATATCACTGTCCTTTATTTATACTATTGTTCCTGCTAGAAATAAATGGATAGATATATTCTAATTAATTTGGGTCGAAGTGATGTTAATATAACTAATTATACATTTGAGATTTGGAGTAATATTGTTCAGTTTGAAGCAGGCAAACCAAAAATAGGCTTGTTGTCACAATAAATATGTTCTTCCAACGAAGGAAATTCCTAACTGGTTAGCCACACTACATCTTGTCAGTAAACTTAAAGCGGGACAGTGATAAAAACCAAGCATATTGAAGAGAAAAACAATGTCCTATTTAATTGCGATTTAATTGTTTATATATATATAATAAGTTTATTTTACTACAAAGTAGAAGAAAATATGTCTCTGTCATTACACTTCCAGGCCTCTGTTACAGAGTCTGATCATGGGGAGGACAGCAGCAAACTAGAAAGATTATGTGATGATATGTTAAAGGTCGTACGGAGTTATAATGTACTAACTATCCTACGCTTTTTGGCTCTAGTTCTTCACTGGTCCCATCGGCTATGTACTTTTCTTATCGATCAAAAAGTCTCGTTGTCCATATTTAAAATGATAGATGCGATTACAACATTCATGAAAAGAAGATAAGACATAAGTTTGCGATTATAAAAATTGCAATTTAACCTGTTTCTTACTATTATATACTATTGTAAAAAATACAATATATATGTTTAACGTATCTAGGTTTATCTACAATACATTAGTACCGAGCTCACGAGTAGAGTGGTATAACATCCCAATCACAATAATTGTTTATCAATTATTTTTGATAACAATATATAAATATGGCCAAAACATATTAGCAAAAAAAGTGTTAATACATCAACTTTCCATCAAAATCCTGGAGGAGAATGAACTCCTCCTGTATTATGAGCCTTAACTGTCCTAATACATTTTCTGCCATTTATTAAACTAACGTTACTATTATCACTAATTAGAATTTTACATTTCATCTGATCTGTATGTAAGTTTCAGAGGAGGTAGACATGAGCGAGATACACAACTTTTTGTTTGGCAATATTTTGGTATATTCTCTCAGAAATCTTACTGACAAGCTTGTTAAGGACAATCGTTATCTCAATTGTTCTACACAACGCAAATCTTACGAATTCATCTACAACATTTGTTTCTTTGGCGGTCATAACCAAAGAAACAATCTCTAATATTTTCTTTGTTGCACACTAAATTTTTTTTTCTAATTATTCCTGGGCAATTCAATTGCCCAGTTTTGGTAGGTTTCAGCAGTTTGAGTTCCAGGAGAGCTCTACATATGCTTATTTTGTGATTATTTTCCACTTTTAAAAAGGCAAGTCTTTTACTCTTGAAGTTCTTTTTACTTGGGAAATCTTTATATCTTAGGTTTCATTCATACATCAATACTTGTTTTTGTGAGATGGTTGCTATTAACTGTAACTTGCTTATTATTCTTTGATTTTCAATACATTTTCTGCCAAGTCTTATTTAAACTCGTTATAATCAACTATCATGATGAAGCTTACAACTTTATCCAATTTGTCCAGGCTGTAAATATAAGGCTAATGGTTACCTTTGTTATTATTGATAATGGGACGATATATAACAATGAAATCTAAATTCTAGTGCGTAATAAACAATTAGAAGATAATATTTAGGTTTTCTATAATTTGTGTGGACCCACTGACCCTTTGGCATTGGGAGATCCGGTTGTCATTGAGTTTAGCAATTTGTCAGTCAGCTTCATCTTGATATTTGTCGGTTTAAAACAGTATAACACATTTGAATAGTTCTCTCTACATTTATTCAACTTCCTCACTTGCTTTAAAAAATACGCTTAATCTGATAATTTGAAGATTACTCGGAAATAAAAAATAATCTATTCCTGTCCGGCAATTTCACTTAATTATAAAGTAGTAATATTTTGGGTCTCATTTTTTGTGGTGGCATCATCGGCTCTTGGCTCCCATTGGGTCAGGGGGCCCTCGCAATTCGCGAGCGACCAGCCGACCTGGCGGCAGGTCCGGGCCTGTGCAGATGATGTATAATAACCGTCCATCAACTTTCAGTAGATACATACGATTACAATAGTTGGTCAGAGCACCGCACTGCTTGCAAATGATTGTATTATCAGTGATGCAAGGAGCTTAATGAATGATATACTCCCTAGTTTGTACTCTTGCGTTCATTGGGTGTGGGATTTTAATAATAGAATGTCTTATTCATCGCATTGACTAATTCTATTTATTCTAATACACTTGTATACATTGCAGGCTGCCGGAGCGCGCGTACGGTTACGGGTTTGGGCTTCTAATTCGTTAGTATGCGACAGAGTAGCATGGCAAAGCCACGATGTTTAATCACTTAATAAATGTTTTCACAGGATTACCTTTATATTATATAAAGGTTCTCCTCATTGATATGTCACCTGTCTTTGCTTTTGTTAAACTTTTATTAAAAAAAAATCTTGAAGATGAATTTGAGAACAACAAAATTTTTGACCACTCTGAGCTTAGAGTAATTTAGTATCTAATCAGACAATTCGAAGCATAACAATTAAAATGAGAGCGATGATATTGAGCGAAATTAACAAAAGACTGGCTTTCAGAGAGAGAGAGAGCAGAGTAGATAAGAGGAGAGAAGAGAGAGAGAGAGAGCAGAGAGAGTAGAGAGAGAGATGAAGAGAGAGAGAGGAGAGAGAGAGAGAGAGAGAGAGAGAGTAGAGAGAGAGAGATAGAGAAGTTAGAGAAGAGAGAGAGAGAGAGAGAGGAGAGATAGGAGAATGAGAGGAGCAACTGACTTTATATCCATATTAACTACGTTTTTTGGAACCTAAATCAATAATACAAACAAAATTTTTTTTCCGTTCTTCAGGAGTGGCTTTGAAGGTGTCCAAAGCAGTTCTGCCGAAAAGTGTGATAGAAATTTTCATTCAAATATTCAAATTTCTTGAGATAGTTAATTTTGAGGATCAAGAAAAGAGCAAGCAAACTTTGCTTCAAAACTACCTACAAGCACTACTGTCAGCGACATCATGACTTCAATCTACATGTCATGTAGTTAATTAATGTAAGATTGAATCAGTTTCTTCTTGTACTAAGCACGACAGTCAAGAAGATAAAATCCGTTTGATTCTATCAGTTAATTCAGTTTCAACGGATCAATCGCTTTTGTCCAATGACGAAGCCCTCTTGCATTTTGAAGTACATCTTGCGCCTGAGGAGTCCGCTATCTCTGATCTTTCACTGGTTAATCAAGTTGACTTTATTTTTTTATCTCTCTTTACGCTTGGTTCCGTCCATTTTAAATGTGGTGGTACCTTGAGCGTTAAGTCTACTCTTTGTGCGTTCGCTTTAGGAGTGTTTTAATCTAGGAGAATCTGTGTTACCTCATAGATATAGACACTTGATGATGCAAATTGTGCACATATCACTAGTCAATTATAATCTTCAGAGAAAGCTGAAAAGTTACTTATTTTAGATTGAAAATTCAAATTTCTCATAATTAATAATTATTATTAAACGTATTGATTTTAATTTGTCAACTGTGACAAGTAGCTCAGCAGTAAATGTAATGAAGTGGTTTTCTTTCATTCAATGGGTGAAGTTGGTTGAGGGGTTAACTAGTTCAGGTTGTTGGGATGCGTCTGAAGGAGCTGAGGCTTCCACTCTATGTCTGTCAGTCACATTGGTTGAAACAGTTCAACAGGTTAAATTTAATGCATATTAACTCATTTCAGATTTTCTTAATATAACTGAAACTCTTACGAACAGAGCAAATATTCTCACTATTTATCACCTAGAGTGTCAAATTGTGCATATCAACCGGCAATGAATGTTAACATTCGCTATTCGGCGAATATTAAGAAAAATTATTGTGATTCGCATTTGCATTCGCGAATATAAAGAAAATATTTTCACGATTAAGATTATCAGAATTATTTTAAAAAAAATTAATATTTTCTCATTGAAAGAAAGGTAATTTTTCCGCGCAATATTTAAAGAATTAAGAATTATTCGCATAAGATATAATCGCAGTCGCGAATATTGAAAAATGGATATTCGATCCCTTCTTCCTAGTATATATTATTTATATATATTATTTCTATTATTTATTTTATATATATTTATATATATATATTATATTAATTATATTTTGTCATTTTAATGTAATTACTATATTATTTATATATTATATTATTATTGATATATATATATATAATGATAATCTATTTTTGTATATTTTTTTATTATCTATATTATTATTATTTTTATATATATTTATTTATCTTTTAATATATTATTATTAGTGATGCTAGCAGATTGTTAATTCCTTTTTTCTCACAATCCTTGCGATGCGCGATGTCGGATGCGGAATTGGCGGATTGGCGTATGGCGGATGTTTGATTTTTGGATATTCCGCTGGATGGCGGATCGCGATTGGCGTGATGCGGTTTGTGCGCGAATGCGGATGCTGGATGCGATTGCGGATGGGTTGATCGTTTGTATGATGTCATATAGTAGTATAGTATATGTTATAGTATATGTTATAATATATTAATTATTTATTATCTTATTATTTGTTGTTGTTATATTATTTTACCGTTTAATAGATCAGATATTTATATTTTTACTTGTTTTTTTATTATTTGGTTAGGGTTACATATAATTATTTACGGTTTTCCGGTTCTAGCGTTGTATTTACTATTTTTTCTATATATAGTTAACTTGGGCTGCCCCTCAAGGGAGTAGATTCTTTGGTTTTGTCGAGCTTTAGCACGAGATCTAGTTATATTTATAATTGTTATATTCCTTTTGTTCTGAGGGTACGGGACTTGAGACCTTACACTCACTAATGCCCCCACACAACTCCGCCCTTTAATGAAAGAATTTTACAATGGATTTATCCTACTGATTTTGTACTATTACTCGAATATGTTCATTTGAGGGAGGGTTTATTTATTTAAGGGTTTTGATTGTGCCCTGTAGAATAACATTGCAATTGTTTCTGGTTCTTCTTATCTTTCTGGTGATGGAGTTCTGTTTCATCTTTTCATTGCAGTGGATTAGTTCAAGCCAACAGCATATGCTAAATGTACTTTTCTCTCATGCTGTTGGATACACCTAGTTTGAGGACAGGGGGGCAATTTATTTCCTCCTGCGCAAGTTTTACTCAGTGTTTTGAGGATAAAACATTATTGCTTAACTTTCCAAAACCAACTGATAAGGAGATCATAAGGAGGTTGGTGTATCTAGAGGATCTTTTCGTTGGTGATACGTTGCTTAGTTCCATCATGTTGCACTAACATCTTTTGGTATACAATTCAGCGTAGGTGTTACTCCTTTTCATCCACTTCACTTTGTGGACTGTAGATAAATTCTTCCAGTGGAACTTCTGTTTGATCCTTACCTTGTAGAAGGTGTTTGGTTTCTTGCTAGATTTCGTTTTCTTTCAAGTTTCAATTGATTCGCGAGGTTGAATTAGATTCTGTTCAGAGGGTGAGAGGAGTCTTTCACTCGCAACACAAAGTGACGATTTAATATTTTCTAATATTGTGTGTACGAGTCGGTTGGGTGGGGTTGGGCGGGTTTGGGGATATTTAAAATAGTTAATTTGCCCTTGAGAGCAACGGGTTGGATTAAGTATATAGTTGTTGCTTCAATTTAGGTCTTAGTGGTAATCATTATTCTTCCACATGAACCGAAAGCATTTGTCCTTACGTCTCTTGTTTTGATTACATCCTTTCATTCCTTTTTTAAACGCGTCATCATTTTCCACTGTTGAAGATTGGCTTCAAAATACCGCTGGCTCCTTTAGCGTTGAGGTATTATTGGTTAATTTTTTGTTGGAGTTGTTTGCTGGGGTGACATGGTTAAATTTTCCGTCATAATTGTTTTTGCAAATATGCTTAATGCAGGGTGGTGATATTGTTATCGTGAATCTTATTCCACATCTTAGTAAGAATGTCCCAGCTTTTGGAATACGCTCGAACTGGCGTCATCGAAATTGCAAGAGTTTCTTGAAGCATACCATTTCTCTTCCATTCTATGAAGTGTACTATTTCCCAGCGGTAGTTGGTAACTGATCTTCTGATCGATAAGTTGACTTTCAATTAATATCGTTAATTGATCTATTATGCTATGAGACTATATAAGTCTATTACTTTACTCATTACTTACTTATGAGTCGAGTACTCTAATGTGTTTCACTTCGTTTTTAAAGTTTTGTCTTTCAAGAATTCGATGTTCCTTTGTATGAATGTGTATTTTTTCTTATATATTATATTATTAATCAATCTATATCAATGAATTATTCGACTGCAAGCATTCAGCGCAGTCTGGTCAAGAGATCGTGAGATTAGCTTATCGGATGTGGCGGATGCTTTTAAAGGGTTGTTAGCGGCTTATGTCAGGTGCGGATTCGGAATTTCGGATGTTACCTGCAATTCACTATTATATCACATATATATTATTATCTATAATTATCTTTTAGTATATTATATATTTTTATTATATCATAATTTTCTTATAATTATATATATTTATATTATATATGTTTATAACTATATTATATTATATTAGTTATTATATAGTATTTTTATTTCATGATCGTAATTAGGTTAATATCTGTATTATTATATTAGTATCTAATTATATCATAATTTGTCTACGTATCTAGTTTATTGTCTCGATATCGGTGGGCCAAGATTTGACGCCTCTAATCATGGCCACAAGAATTCACCAGATCTGAATTCACAGATAGATTTCATTGATAGAAGACAGTGTGTTTTTCAATATATTATGTAGGGCTGACATTCCCCAAGTTTACGTAGGAATTCTATTTATCTTGGAATAAGTGCGTTTCAGTCATCATATATTAATTTTAAGGTAGTTGGGCAACGATAGGATATAACAGCGTTCTTATGTAGTGTGTTAATCCAGTTTTTTGGGACTTTACGAATTTGTGGTGTGAAACATTTGCATTATACTAAAATAACTGTCTTGAGCATTAAGTCCGTTTAGGTATTAGTTGGGTAAAACACGGTCTGAACCAGGAGTAAAAGTACATGAAATTGTCGTTAGAAAGTCACTTGGACAAGAGCGTCTCCTCAGTAGAGGCATGTATTGCTACTGATTAGAATGATAAAAGTAGATGAGGATTCTAACTATTTTGTTTTCGATCGGCCATAAATCATCTCTTTTTTATCTTTTTTTATCTCTTTGTATTATATTGCCAACTAGTGGGGGGTCGGGTTTTACAGTTGCGTGTGCGACTGTCTTGTTACTATCGTATCTGGATTTGGGTCTGGCGAGTTTAGAGCACAGTGGTAGCAGTAAGCGAAAAGTTGAAAAGACTGAAAAGTCCTACTAAACTCCAAGGGCGGTTAGTCAATAGGGAGCTTATGGGTTCATCTAGTGAGATGGTGTTGATGCATACCGAAATCCAGAGGCGTAGAGCACCGACCTATAGTAATGAGTCGAAGTGGGTTGCAAATCTTGGTGTGGGGTCGTTGAAAGAAATTCTCGTTGTGTATGTGACTTGATCCTTTCAGAATAATCAATTTTTATTTGCTCTTAGTGCTTGTTTAGAAAATTGAGCAATTATATATATTAGCGATCTATTCCGGAAAAGCTATTATCGTACGGAAAAGAGAATACAGACCTAAGTAAATATTAAATAGAACTAATCGATGAATCGGTTTGGAGTATTAGTTGCTTAATGATGGTAAAAGGTTGTTGTTATGTAATGTTGTCAGTGTGTAGTTTAATTGTAGTTTATACTGTGGAAGAATTTGTGTTGAGTTAAGATTAAGATGTACGAGTAAGCTATAGTGAGTTTTAGGGGGCTTTGAAAAATTTCTGTTTTCTTTTACTCAGTTCCGCAATTTCTTTTAATGACGATATTTCAGAGCAAGATGAAGCTATTTTATTTACTTTTTAAATATCTTGGGGTATATTAATATTGTATCAAAGAAAGTAGATGATAGGGCGTTTATGACAATTAGTAGGCATGCAAAATGGGAGTTTAATACTTGGGCGTAGCAGATATGAAGTGATTAGACCAGAGATAGGGACGAGAGGGGTCATAGGCGGGTGAAGTGGGGAATAAGACGTCATAGATTTCTGAGATGAGTATTTCTCTGGCTGAGAAAGGCGAGCAGTAGACCGGGGCACACGTGGCCTTGCGGAACCAGTGCTATTAACTGCGTTTTAAAAAAGATGGCAGACGGGGGCCGCAGCCGGTTGCATTTGGCACTCAGCTATTGATGCCCTGTCATTCAACAGCGTTATGTGGTTCTACGCCTTTATTTAGCCTAATATATCACCCACACTACACTCACCACTCTTTATATTATTTTATATATGTATATCTCTTGGGATTCTGTTTTACCTCTTCTCTAATAGCTATATATTAATGGTTTCTAATTATTCATACTTCGGAGTCGATTTTATTATTCATTAATTATCTTATTATAATTGTATAGTATTAATTTATCTTATTTTAATTTAATTATCTATAAATTAATTATTTTTATTATTTATATCTATTATATCTTTTATCTTTTATATTAGTAAATATCTATATAATGTATATTTCTATTTATATTTACTATATTACTTCTACACGTTAGAGAATCCCAGGGGAAATTTTCAAAAGGAGTTATAAACCCGTCCTCCCTCATCTGTATTCATTCTTCTGTTCAATTATTTAGACAGTTTCCTAATAATTTTTTTTTTTGATCTGGTTTGGATGCTCCCGGATTCCCATTAAATTTTTTTTTTTAATTTTATATTTTAATTTTTCTTTAATTCTTCGATACTATCAACAGCCTCTTGCATAATTTTAAGATATTAAGGGGTTGCCTTAGCTTTCATAATCAAAAAATGATTATAAACATTTTAAGTTGTTCCAGGGAACGATTTTTCTTATAATCTGATTTAAGCGTGTGTGCTGTTGATATCATTTTCCTTTAGTCATATATCTAACAGGAGGAATTCTCTTCTTTAGCGAAGGATTATATACTATTTCTTGTAACTTATGGTTATTCGGCTGATATAAATAAGATATTGACTTTTTCTCTGGTTTGTGCACATCCGATATTATGATTCATTCGCATGAAAATTAGATACTAAATATAGATTTTAAGTTTTAGAATGAATCGTTTTTACTAGTTCGTACGTATACTCTTACAGTCATTTGCGCGGTTTATCAGCACATTATGCTCTAGTATGGGCCGTCAGCTGGGGTTTACCTCAGTCATCGTCTAGTTGACGTAAATAATCCTTTCGTTTTGTTGAAGCGTCATACTCAGTAACATAAATCTATACATATTTTATGGTTAATTTATTAACGAATTAACGGATGAAAATAAACATGTTTTTATTAAAAATATTATTATATTGTCTAGGCAATCACCATCGTTTTCAGACTGTGTTTCGAGAGCTTGATTAGCAGTATCATAATTTTTGTAAATATTATTATTAAACCGTTTATGCCTCTATCGGGGTCAGAGCTTGCGTACTGGCTTCGAATTTAAAAGGATGTTATTATTTGCCCTATGTGTATACTTCTATCCCGTGAGCGTTGGAATACGAAGTCCTTTATTGGACATTTGGAGTTCCCGGCCATACCTTTTTAAACTGACGTATGTTCTTTTACCAGCTGCATTGCGATGAGCAGAGACAGCAGCTTTGGCGTGCAAGCATCTTGGAATAGGTGATCCAAATTAATGATTTAGGTTGAACCTCCATACCCATATATGATCTTTACCAGCCGCATCCATGGGCATGTAATACTAACACCAGGATTTCCCAGTTCGTCAAGGACGCAAGCATAACGTGAGATTGGGCCTATTGGTGTGCGTTTTGAGCGCACGTCGAGTTCCGCCAGATTTTTCTTGAATCTACCTTTATACAAGAAACTATTCCTTTCCAAGTCAATCTGAGACAGCAGCAAGTCTTCTTACAGGCTGTATAGGTTAATTCAATCAACTCTTATATCAGCCACTTTGTCTCCCACACTCACATACCCGCTTACGTGAGGGTGCCGGGACTTTGGTCAGAAGGCACACCACACTTGGAGGGCTTACGTCTTCTTATATTCACGAACATCTCATCGTGTTTAATATCCACGCCTAGATGTTTTTAATTTTTTATTTATTTTTTCTCGGCCCGGTATATTCGCTAAATGTGCAGCGTATCTCGCATCTCTTCTACACCCGTCCCTCTGCTTGTGTCCAAACTTCCAGCACAGGAGACTCATAAAAAGCCATTTAGTAATAAAGTGAATTTTACTTCTAAGAAACTTTTAGGAGGTAGGGAGATAGAGCTCTTATTGTGGGCATACAAAAATAATGTCAACGGAAATCGCTAACTCGCCTAATAATACACAATGCATCTCGGCTCAACAACGTCTATTTGTCATTTATAAAATTTCTGTTGGAAGTGACGTTAAACAATATAACATCCCGAAATCCGAAAAGATCAAGTTGGCTGTGATCAGTAACATTTGTCATTGCCACGTGGATTGCTTATTGTTATTAGGGAGTTATCCCCATCTCACGCCTTGTCATCATCTATTTTTCCTATTTTATCAATCTATATTTCATCATTTTCCATTTATTTTTGTATATATATTCTCTATTTATTCTAATTCATTAGTTTATGTATTCGATTTATAGTTTATTTTATTATATTTCATTTATATCATACTATTAATATCATATTGCTTTAACTTTTCATTTATATTGATTTTTATTCTATTTTCTCATTTTTATTAATTAAACCCTTATTTTATTTTACATTTATGTCTTATTTAATTAATCAATTAATTTAATTTAAAAACATATATTGATTAGTGATTTTCTTAATTTATTCAATTTTATATAAGTATATTCATTGCTGTTCGCAATTATTATATCTTTATTCTAATATTCGTAAACTTTTATAGATATCAGTTTTACTCTGATGATATAAACCTATTTTATCTATATTTTTATTTTAATCTATATTTACTTATATCTATATTAATATTAATATCTCTAATTATTATACTTATTATTCTAATCATCATTATTATATTATTTATCATTATATATTTCATTCTTATTATACATTATATATATAATATTTAGTATTATATTTATATTTATATAATCTTATATAATATTATAATTATTATAATATTTTATTATATATTTATCTTTATATTTATATCCATATATATATTATATATTATATTTACTATACTATATATATTACTATTAAACTTTATATATCTATATTTTATATATATATATCTTATTTATTTTATATATTATATATTATATTATTATTATCTTATTACTTTATATAATTATATATATCTATGTTGATATTTTATATATATTTATATATTCATTTAGCATGTTAATGAATATTATATATTATTCTTAATGTATATATTATTTTAATTTTTTACTACTATTATATATTACTATATTATATAATCTATATATATACTTATTATATTTATTTTTATTTATATATATACCTTATAATCTATAAAAGTATCATATATATAGTTATATTATACTTATATTATGTATATATATATTCATGCTTATTTTATTAATATAGTATATATGTATTATATATACTAAGATCAGTATAAGTATATATATATATATACTATATTCTATTTATATATATTATGTATATATATTATATATAGTATATATTATATATATTATCATATATAGTACTTTTTTAAATATTCAATTTTATTCATTTATTCATTAATATATTCATTTATTATATATATAGCTCTATAATTATATATAGAGATAAACATTTAAAATAGCAACTTACATACAAAATTTATTATAAAGTATATATTATAAATAATATATATATATATATATATATATAGTCATTTAATATATTATTTGCTCCATGTTATACAATATATAATTTTTGTTTATTAATCTATTCTTATACAGACTTCTTTCTTATACAGTTTTTTGTTTACTTAGTGGGTTATTAATAAGAGCATTTTCGTTTTTTAATTTTCACTATTTATTTCTAATCCTGAGCGTCAACATTATTTTTGTATTAAACGAAATGATTCAGAAGTGCAAGTAAATGGCACAGACAGATAATGATGAGGTTTGTAAAATTATCATTATGCTTTAATAATTATTATTATTGAATTATTATTATTATTTTATTATTATTTTTTCATTATATTATTACTTATTATTTATTATTATAATTTTTGTTAATTATAATGTAAATTTATTATTTGTTATTGAATATTATTATTATTATTTATTTATTCATTTATTTATATCATTATATATTCATATTTGATTATTATTATTATTATTCATTATTGATATTCGTTAAGTTATTATTATTATTATTACTAAAGTCCTCTTTTATTATAATAACATGATTCCTATATTATTAAAGTAGGGTTTATTAGTTTTTTGACTCAACCTTATTCAAAATATATATATAAATTGAAATTGTAATGCTAGCTGTAATTATGGTCTATGTAAATTGTGATTATGATTATATTGCACTTCGATATTGTTTATCATGCGGTATATGCTATACGCGAATGTCATTATAAACACCAATCGTCATCACCAAGAGATGACGAACTATTTATTATTGCGATAGTTATAGTGATGTAGTTATTGTAATGTAAGTTATTATATATTAATTATTAGTTACTTAGATTTGTATTATTATTATTATTATTATGTATTACTAATAATATTATTATTTATTATGTTCTTATTATAATTATTAATCGTGTGTTTATAATTACTTGAACTCCTTCAACCATCTCTCTCTCTCTCTTCTCTTCTCTCTCTTCCCTTCTTCTCTCTCTCTCTCACTCATCGTACTTTTTCTCTCTCTCGTCCTCTCCTGACTTAGAGAAGTACAGTTTAAATAAAATTCTCTAGCATCTTTTCTATCTAGTAATTGTTGTTTTAGCTTAGAATTTTCATACTGTTTATCTACTTCACACTCTATTTTTCTTCTTATTTCATTTCTATTCATTTTTACTCTCCCATAATAATAATTCCCGTAAGCATCAAATAATTTGACTTTAAACTTTCAAAGACTAAAAAAGAATGAAAATTTCATCACATACACCCGCACGTTCCGCCATCGATCCGGTTCGCAATTGTAATAGTTTTCTTACCCATGGTTAAAAATTGTGTTTATTTAATTGTACCGGTGTATGTGTGTTTATATGTGTGTGTTATGTGTGTGCCTGTGATTGTAAATGTGTGTTCGTAGGTGTGTTCGTAGGTCTGTTTACTGCTGTTCTAAATCAGTTACTAATAAACTGTAAATTGTAATTTTGATTCCAGCATTTTGTGAATGATTTTACTCTGACAATAAACTTGACTTTCAAAAACTTTTTTATTAAGTCATACAAAATATTTTTTTAAATTCAAATAAGATAGCTAAATTTGATTAAAAATTTGAATATAGATATATAGTGTTATATTATACTAATTACTATATAGTTTATTATACTATTATATATATAATATAAGTATATAGTGTACTATATATATATATTATATATAATTACTAATATATATATATAATATATATACTATTTATATCTATATATAGTATATATATATATCAGTATTGGTTTTTTTTTTTTAGTTTCAATGTACAACGCGCACAGGGCTACTAGAATCGGGCGCATACTGCGAGATAGTAGGACTGTGGGCCGCCGCTCTTTCTGAAAAATGAAACATCATCGGGTGAGTCCTGGCTGTACGATAATTCTTTGAATGTCATGCCGGCTAGTGGGAAAAAAATTGAATGGGCCGGGAAGGTGAAATATTCGAGGGTGGATCCAAAAGTAAATAAAATAATAAAACTATATCTTACTATTATAAATAGTCCTAATATTACATAACAACAATCATATACTTGTAACAATATTCACTTCTTGGAGTTACAAGAAAATAGAGTTACTACTAAAAGTGGGTAGATTCATAGGATTGGACATCTTTTTAGACGAGAAACAGGGTCTAGATAGATACCAAGAACCTACACACAATCAATAGGTAAAATGGAACGACGGCGAGTAGGGTTCCCAGTGGGAACAATCTGAAGATATGGTTGAAACACAATTGGAAGGAGTTATGCGACGGGCAAAGAAATTTACGATGCTAGGCGGGTCCCGTGCAATTATAGTGGGCTGTGAGTGATATTGGTGTGGCCCAACACGGAGCCGTGCAAGTATCACTCGTGTAACTGCTTTCGTCGGTGGAAGAAGACACTGTCCCAATGTTTCGGGGGCTTTTATTTTCTAATTCGCTCCCCTGTGAAGTACTACTCTCGCACTTTCGGTTCCAGCTCTCTTGCCAACAAACCGAAGAGCCTTGTCGAGAGCAGAGATAATTATTCCAGTTGATAGGTAGACGGACTGTCGAATGGCACTCGGGAGGTACCTTTTGGAACAAGCGAAACGAAAGAGCGTGTGGCCATTCTTTGGCCTCTCCTCTTCGGCGATTTTCATTGCCAGTTACCCCTGACCTGAGAGGGGGGTCCGGCCATAAAATGATTTGTTTCCTACCCGAGTGGAGCAGCCGAAGAAAGATTTGTAGGCGGGATACACTCCATTAGGTGATTGTTTGAATAAGGGGTTTTAAAAGGCGCCCTGGAGGGCCGTGAGCGATATCTGAATATATGATATAAGAGTGGTTTTGGTTAAGGATTAGAATTCGAAGAAAAAGGGCAATCATTTATAGCCATTAATAGTTCTGCCATAAAACATCGAGGCAAAAGGGAAGGTATGGGAGAAGGTTGCGGTCGCGAAATGAGATGGCGCGCCCACACGGGTCTTATTTTAGAGGCGGTCAGTAACGACCACAGGAGTAAATTCCATTTCACGCGTGGAACTAACGGGGGGATGAGACACGAAATGATACTTAAACAAGGCAGCAGGGGTGCCTAAGATTTCTGGAGAGAGAGGTGTCAGGGCAGCAATGGTGGGAGCGGGGGAGAATCAGCCAAGTGTGCCAAGGCGTTGGTATTCTTCGTCAATAAGAGGACAAGGCAGCACCTCGTTTTGCAAAATGGATTAAGTAATTAAGAAAAATGGTTAATTATTGATTTTCGGCTATTGCCATTAAGGAGTTTTCTGAGGTATCTCTCTCTCTTCTCCGGATCGGGTTTATGAGCAGGACGGTTTGGGGTTTCGAAAAAAAAACCGCTCACCCATGAAGATTAGATACCTCTTAAACAGAACAGCTTGTGCAATTATACCTGTACTATATATTCATAATATATAGCTATATATTATGATAAGTATATATTAATTATATGATTATAAAAATGTTAATTAATATTATATATATATTCATAGTATATTATCAATATATATATAATGATATATTTAATAGTTTATAATATATTTTATA